>PVIA01006886.1:0-84586 GCA_004024845.1 Tonatia bakeri | reverse complement strand
AGGCTTCCTGCTAGAGGTAAAGGGCTGGCCCCTAGACTAGAGCAGCAAGCGACTGCAGTGTAGTCCCCTTAGAAAAGACCTCTGTAGTGCAGAGTCCCTCTTTGGGCAAATGATGGATGGCTTTCCAGTAGCTCTTGTTTCCCCAAAGGGCTCAGGATCTCTTGTTCTGACAACCCAAATACCCTTTCTTGTGCACAGTTTTGTGTCTAGAGTCTTTATTGGCAATGAAAAAGGTGATTCTAGCCCTTTCTGACCCAACAAGAAAGACTGGAGCTGAGGGAAGGCAAAGAAAGGAAGAGTGGGGAGGGGCTCTAGCGGGCATATACTTACCACCTTTTGGTTCCCTTCATTATCCGTGAGTAGCCACTCGATGTCTAGGGTGTCTTTTTCTGGAAGCCCCAACTGATGATGACAGGGCAAAGTGACCTTCTCCTCTGCCACTCTCCTGATCTCAGTGTGAGTCCCCGAGGTTCCAACATAGTAGGACACTGAAAGAGGGAAAACTTTCGTGAGTACTGCAGAAACTGTGGGGCAGTGCATGGAAAGCAAATATTACACCGGGTTGTTATTGAGTGTTCTTGTGGGCCAAGGCCAAGTCCAGGTGTTGGAAGAACCCTAGACCGGAAGTGCTAGAAGTCCCAGGATCTCACACCACTGGCTCCTGCATTAACTGAATTCATCATATTCCTTAACTGCGCCCCCACCCCTGAATTACACTCCTATACTCCTGCCTATCTTTCCTGCCTTAGAGGCGTTTTTATGAATAATGACACCACTCAGGTCAACAGCAACTTGTCTTTTGATCTTTCTCTCCCCTACTAGCAGAGGCTTCCAATAGGACAGAAACCAAAGGGGAAGGTGGAGGTTAGCATCCTCCCTGGACAGGCTCCGGGCACAGTTTCGCTCTCTTAGAGAACCTTACCCTCCCTAGCCTCCCAGGAAAGCCTCAGGCAACAGGCGGGCTCTTGCGGGCAGGTCCTGATTCCTCTAGAAACACACATGCCCTCATCCCCCCAACCTACCTTCCACTCAGTGTAGTTTCATATCCTATGGTTTCAACCCTTTCTATTCAAGTGAAATTCTGAGTTACCACATTTGGAATCTGTCCCTCCGTGGATCTGATATCCACTTAGCCAACAGGAATTCATTTCCACTTTCAGCTTTCTTTCCCTGGAACCTTCATCTTTTTCTAGGGATGGTATCATATCGGCCAAGGCTCTGACACTGGCCAAGGCTCTGACACTGTTGACTATTAAGTCTACAGTATTGATGACGAGTTGGTATAATAAAACCCCATCGAGATTCCAGGTATGATGTGCCTGGCATTCAAGGTGTGCTTTATCTCTGGACCTTCCTTTACATACTTACACAGTGATAAATAAAGCAGCACAGTGTGAAAAATGATTTCCTTCAAGCCATTCACAATAGAACCATATTGTACAACCTCCAAGTTAAAAGAGCCTCAAGGGCCAAGGCTTGTGTTGTTGGGAACTTCCCTGCCTGGTTTCAGAAGCTGTATCCCCCCTTCCCCCACCCCCATGGCTAAGGCTGAGTGAGAGACCTTCAGACCAATAACCCACTAAGGAGACAAAGCTTATCTTCCTGGCAGGGACACCGCCTCTGCCCTTTTTACTTCACCCTGCCTAGCCCCCAATGCTTGATTGGTTAGCCAATGACGGGTAAGATTCCTCAAGGGAGGGACGACCTAAGACAGACATGATCACAGAGGCCCCCAGGGAAGGACTTGGGGGCTATAGCAAAAGAGGGTGATGGACCCTCACCCCTCAGCTTTGACATAGCCTGAGTCCTCATTCTGTCTGTGAGAAATCTCTTAATCTCTTGGCTGCCTTACTTCCCCTGCCTGATTTAAGCCTGAAACAATGCCAGAAGACGGTGCAGCCCTGTGCTGGAAAGGGCGGGTTCCCCAGATGATCAGACCTAAGAAAGAATACATAAAATCCTGTGAAACCTGCTTTGCTAAGAATGCTCTCCATTAAATGATAAGGGTCCAAGCAGGAAATGGGTTTGTTTTCCAAAGTTTTGTAGCCCTTTAGCTAACAGACCCTGACTCAGAATAAGCCCTCCAGTTCTTTGTATGTTATCTATTGTTTGATCTTTACTGTCTGATAATGATTAATGAGCTTTACCTATATTCCTGTGCAAAATAAACCCAATAAAATCCCATTGAGGAAAAGGCTCTTGGCCCTTCTCCTTTGAAAGATCAGCCACCTCTTCTCCCTAAGCAGATCATGTCTTGGTAGACTTATTCTCATCTGTGGCAGCCAGGGTGGGGGGGGGCCCTGTGGGTGGAGCCCCCCACATTGTGTGAAGTCCTTTCTCCTGGAACAAAATCACTCTGCCACTTGAGAAGGGTTTTAAGCACCAAAGGCCAAGGATCATGACTAACAGAAACACAGAGGCTATTTCTTATTCCCTTCTCATTCCCCAGAACTGATAAGCAGCAAATCTGCAGGGAGGAGGAGGGCCTGTATCTTGCCTACAGGAAAATGAAATGAGGAAGAAGGGAGCAGGGGCCTGCTGTTCTCTCTGCGGGGCTGATGGGGTCAGAGCCCTGAGCAGCCTCCACCCTAAGAGCAAGAGTAGGTGGGTCCCAAGCTCCATGGCGAAGAATGCAGCCCACAGAATTAGGCTGTGCATAGGAAGGAGCCTTCAGAACCAACAGAAGTCCCTTGCAGGGTCTCACTGACGTTCTCAGCAAGGCTTCTATTGTTTCTGTTTAGCACTTGACTCTGCAGTGGGCGTGGCCTCCATTTAGTGAGCACTGCCTGGGGTTCAGCTCTACAATGAGCACTCAGATCTATGAAGAAAGGGTTACTCTCCAAATCTGCTGAGGGAGTCAGCAACTTACCCAAAATCACAGACTAGGAAGTGACAGAGCAGGGCCTGCCCACACCTGCCTCACTGCACAGCTCAGGCTCCGACAGCACTCATGCCCAGTGCTTCACGGGGCTTCCTAGAGGCCTGGCTCTTCCATCAGCCATAAGCTCCTGGAAATTAAGTGCTGTCCACCACTTCATTGCCACAGCACCGGGCCCTGGTCTCACATACTGGCAGGGGCTCAATAAATATTTGCTGGATTGATTTGAATCGAAGCCATGCACAATGCACAAACTGAGACCTGGGGGTAAAGGAGTCACCCAACACCCTACAGCTCATTTAGTGGTAGAAATAAGCCACATAAAACCCACCCTCCCTCAGTCCCCACAAAGCAGCTATATAGCAGCAGGAAATTAGCCAGCCTGCACTGTACTAAGCTAAGCTTGTGAGGTGAAGCTCCGACTTCTGTCCCTGATCACTTTCCACGAGACACAACAATGCTGAAATGAAGAACCCAGCACCATTTCAGTGTAGACTGTAGGCACTTCCTATACATTAAATAAACAAATGCAAAAACCAGCTATGAAAGTGCTGATTGGAGCCACTAGAGGGAATCAAAGGCTCAGGTTTGGTTGATGTCCCAACAGGAAAGCAGCACAGTGGTGGGTGGTGTGCTTTGCCAGAGCCAGGTTCTATTTATACCATACCCAGAATTAAGTCAGGCAGCGCAAGGAGGGCGCCACTCTGTGAATACAAATGACTTCACCAGATAGGGAGCCTCGGGGTCAGCGCATGCACCTCTAGTCTCCCCTGAGTCTCAGCTCCCCAGTCTCGAGGAGGCTACTGGGATCCCAGCAGATTTCTGAGGTCCTTCTCTCCCTTTTTAACCCATAGCCCTGTTCTGTAGCCTAAGCAGATAAGGTCCTGGACTCTGCATGTAACCAGGCTTGGCAATGCCAGTGGGGGCTCCTGAGCATGGGTGTGCTGCCTGGCAGGGGGGTGGGAAGGGGCCATCTGAACACCCAGTGGCCAGTCTGGGGTTCCCTGGGCATTCAAGTACTCATCATTGTTAGGAAAGACCTTATAGATCATCAAGATTCAATTTAGGAGGAAACTACAGCCTAGAGAATTGAAACATCAAGGCACAAAAAGCCAGTTAGTGGCAGAACCCCAAGTCAGGGAATAATCCGGCTGGGAGTCTGGCACTCCTATGGCACTGTCGGAGTGGGGGAGGGGGTGCTGGGGGCTGGCAGTGCGCTTGTCCGTGTTCACCCACACGGGGTGGTCACGTCTCGGGGGCTGTGGGCTCTCCCTCCATGGAGGCTTCTGCATGCAGCTGAGGCATTTAACAGAGGACCGGGGAGAGCTTGGGAGAAGTGCTCTTGCAGAGCCCAGTGCTCTCACCCGCAAAGCGGAAACTCAACAAAAGACCGGGGTAAAGCACGGAGGCATCTCCGCAAAAATGCTCTCGTCCGCTAGAAGGGCTTTTCCTCCGCTCACTGGCGCCTGCAGCCAGTTCAGATTAATTTAAGGTTTTATTCTCTAAGGGGCATTTATGTTTATTAAAGATCTCTCGAACCTTCAAGACCTCTTCAAGGGGTTGGGAGCAGAAATAACTGTTTTTGTTTTTTTTCAACGCGAATACTTTTATATAAAACTGAGCCACATATTCTGAAGATGAATCCACTTAGAAGATAACAGTAAATTATTAAAAGGCAATTTCTATCACCAGTTGACTCATTCACATTAAAACACTATTAGTGAAGTCTTTTTAAAAACTGTTCTGTACAAGGAGCCAGCATTGCTTTTGCGGTCAGGTCGATGTCTTGGATGACCCTTTCAAGGAAGTTCACTCGGTCCAACTTAATGAAGCCCGTAGCCTTCACACACGGGCGAAAACTGTCTCCGTCACAGATGGAGGCCGCGTTTCCTCGCCAGACCATGTGGGCCTGAGCAGCCGGGCAGGAGTGAGAACACTGGCCAGACTGTCTTTGATGGCTCCCCACGGAGCCACTGGTGACTCATCTTTCTTTAGAAAAAGGCGGGGGGTAACTTTTAGTAGAAACTAGGATGCTGCACCTAAAATATCTGTTTCTCTCTCATCTCCCTAACGGAGAATTCTTCTGCTTCTCAAATGCAGGCTGAGTGCCCACAGGGCACGCGTGCTGGGGATCTCGAAGTTCAGTCTGTGTGCGGACTCTGCTGAGAATGGGCCTCCAGGGCCATTGTCAGCACAGGCTCCTGGCAGTCCCCAGAGTCCCACCGAGGAGAGGCCACAGTGCTTGGTGCACAGGTCAGGAGCAGGTGGGTTCTTTTTCAGAACTGAGTTCTCCTTTCCCAGGCTGTGTAGACAGGCAGTTTATGAGTAATGAAGTTAGAGAGCCGAAGTAGCTGCTGTTCCTTGTCGGGGCAGGAGATGTGCTATTCACACTAACCCACAGCAGGGCTTGCGCTCCTGGGGACAACACAGTCCTGCCGGCGCCTCCTTCCATTCGGTGGTCGCACTTCTCTGAGTGGACTCAATCACTTACCCTGGGGGAGTGGGAAGATGAATTTCTTGTATTTTACTTTGCATGGATTATTTGAGAAAGTCTCAGTCACCAAGGTCATCAAATGTCAGTTAGAAAAATAAAAGGGACTTTGGAAATTTTAAAATCAAACTTCTCTCATTTTACAGATCAAGAAATTGAGGCTTAGAGAGAAGTGACTCACCCAAAGGCGTTCTGGTTTATGAACTGATACACGTAAAATTCTGGAGGGGTGTTCACGTGTGTGCAGCATGTACCTGTGCAGACTGTTTCTGGAATATGGAATGCGATTCAAGGTTCAGCATGATGCAACAGTATGAACTTTGGCATTGGACAGATGCGACCAAGTAGTGGCCAAAACCCCAGGGAAGTCCCTGGCCACTCCGAATCTTTTCTTCTCTAAAATGAGCATAAAGCATCCACGGGACAGACTGCTGAAAGGATGGATGTCTGTGAAATGCCTGGCATTGGCACGTGGTATACGGCACACACTCAAAAATGATAATTATTATTAATAATACTTGTACGCACTGGACTTTTGAAAGATAAGAAAAACCAGAAAAAGAAGCTGAGAAGGTGAAGCAGAATTGTGAGGAGTTGGAAGGTCATTCTACTTGATAACTGTTACTATTTGGCCATATTTGCTTTGTGTGTGTGTGTGTGTGTGTGTGTGTGTGTGTGTGTTTGTTTATTTATTTACTTATTTATTTTTGCTCCCTCCGCCAGTTGAATGTAAGTCACAGATAGCACGGCATGACATATTACCTCTAAAGGTAAAAATAAGGCTGTTCTCCACAACCACACTATCACACTTAAGAAGTTAGGAATATAGTACGGAAGGTCATTTCTGACTAGAGTGTTAAGGAAGACTGGGCTGCGGGACTGAGCTAGTTCTGGAGGACAGGCAGGCTCCCCCTGCAGGGATGTGAGTGTGTGCAGCGCGTTTGTGGTGAAGGGAGCCCCTGTCTCCTGCCGGATGGATGGACTCCCTCACTGCGGAGGAGGAGGAAGTTTCTCTTCTGCATCTCCTGCCATCTCACCCCAGCCCCACAGTCCCTCTAATCTTCTCTCTGGAGACTTCTGAAGTCTTCAGAACAGAAAAACCACACTTGTCGGGAGATGACCAACAGCCGACCCTTGACACAGTCGGGATGGGTGAGACGCATTTGCACAGCACAGGCGACTGTGGCCGGATCTCCTGTCTATCTCTTCTTGTATGCCTGTCCCTGCTAGCAATAGGTGGTGGGACTTTTGGACAACTGTGCATTATAACAAAAAATCTGCACGATGCCTCTGATTCTGTGTGAAATGTCTTACTGACCACAGAATAAAAGTCCCTAACAATCCTAATGCTGCCTACTTTCCCCACCTGGAAAGTTAAGGACAAAATTAAACTATGGGCAGACCAGCTGCCAGAACGCTGGAGGAAGCTATTGCTAGGAATGCCTCCTAAGGAGTCACCACTTAAAAGCTCAAGATTTATTAGAGCCACTACCCCTCCCATACCCTGGACAGGAATGTTTATTGATGGGACCAGGTGGGTAAAGAAGGAAGGAGTTTTAGTTAAATATAATAATTTCAATACATGGAAACAAATACAAAAAATGGCCCCCCCAAGATGTATAAGTCAATAGACCTAGGCAAAAGACCATTTATCTAACTTAGACAATCTAACCTCAATGAACAATAGTTGACTTTTAAATGACCCTTGCATCCTTTTAATTTAAACCAATCTATAGAACCTTAATAGACATCTAGTTATTAATTGGCACCTGAAAGTTTGTGCCCAAATAGTTTCATTGGCTATCTGATTGATAACCCTCTTGGTCAAAGTAACCTTTGTTTAACATGATCGATCTATAAAACCTCCTGTACTTTTCGAAGTTATTTCTATGGTAACCTTTTCTGTTTTAATAATCACACTATGCTCCATTGAGTATTGTATACCTCCCCTATAAAAATAAAGATTGATTCTTCTCGGGGAGTCAGCTAGGCCTAGAGAGCCTGGCTGTCCTCCGGCACCCCACTTGGTGTCTCCTTCACTGAGCCATTCCTCCTTCGGGCACCCCGAGACCCACCAGGGCTGGACCGCGGCACACACTCACTGTGAGCTGCTAAGGAACTGAGACACTTAAATGCCTTCTCAAATTCAAATGTTATTTGGTGTTTAGAGAGTGAAGCTTGCAGATTACCAGTGGAATTTCAGATATCTGGGAATCAGGGTGGTGCCTTGTCTGCCCCCACCCCCAGAGGTGAGGATTTGTTCCTGGAGTCCTAGAATTAGTGGTGTGGGTGCTTGGACCAAGGGCCAACCTGAGCTTGGGCTTTGGTCCGGGCGAGGCGGGCGGAGCAGACATGAAGCCCCTGCCCCATTCTCTGTGGAAGGAGAGAGAAGAGAGCTGAAGTTTTCAGACTAAACACAGGCTGATGAATAATGATCAGCTCCCTTCCCTTCTTCTGTGTGAAAAGCCATCGCACTGTGTACTTTGCATGTATTTATTCTATTAAAAAACTACGAGCTCTTCACTCGTTAGGTTCTAAGAGTCTCTCCTCCTCCCTCAGGCTGTCGGAATGCTAATGACCAGCACTACTTTACATTTACTGAGCCCAGCTCATCAAAACGCCCCATGAGCTCATAAGGAGCTCATGGCATCACCTCTGCTTTAGAGGAGAGAACTGAGGCCCCCCAGCTGAGGCCACAGAGCTGAAGGGTGCTGTGGGACATGAGCTCACCTACAATTTTTATTTGCTCTCGTTCCCACACAGAGGTCTCCGTCTCTGAAAGTGGCTGGTCGGAAACACAGAGCTCACACTGATGAAATGCGGACAGCGCAGAGCTAGGTGGCAGGCCGGATCTGATCCCACACACTTGAGCTCTTTTAGCTGGGGTCCTGGTTTACAGGGACAAATACTCAAAACTGCAGCTTTACCTAAGTATAGGGTGGGAAGGATTCGGAAGACCGGGGGGACAAGATTTACAGCGACCAGGAGTGTGATATGGCTCCTGAAGACGCCTGTGGAGTCCCACTGCATTCCAAGAGGTTTGACGTTCCACACAGGGGAGTAACAACTCCCTGTGCACTGCGTCAGCAAAGCAAGCCCATCCAGAGCACCCCTTCTAGACGGTGCACACTGACAGGGACACCGACCCAAACGGTGACATCCAGAGGGTTGTGACCAGGAGACGATGGCAGCAAAAGACGTGTTGTAGGAGGAGCAGTTGACACAATTGTGGCTGAAAAGGGCAGCATGGTAGTCACCTTCCAGCATTTAAAAAGCTACAAACAAGCAATGGGCTAGTGGGGTGCTGTTCCCGGGGGTGGAGTTAGGTCCAGATGGCCTAACAGCTTCCACCCTAAAATACCAGTCTGGGAGCTCTTCTTCCAGCTCTGAAATGGTCCAGTTCCCTTACAAACCCATTTGGGCTCAATGTGCTGACAGACTTTCTAACAGCCCTGTCTGACAGGAGAATCAGCCGTACCATTTGGTGAGTTTCTCATTATTGGGCTCATTCAGATGGGAGTGTGTCAAGGACCATGAAAAGGATTCTTACGCGTGGTTGCTGAACTCAGTGTTCAGTGTCCCTCCTAACTGTAGAATTCTGTGAAATGGTCACCAAGTGCTCAGTACATTCAAAGCACCGTCCTAGCTGAATGGGGTGGCAGCGTGAGACACACATGCATATGGCTACCTGTCAGTGTAGCTGTCACCATCAGTCGTACAAATGGTCCAGCTTTGTTGCACTGTCATGTCAACACTGCTTTTAAACATTGCTGCTGGGGTCTTCAGAAGAACTAGAGGGAACTGGCCCATGCAACTGTAACGTTTTTCCTCTCTGTGAATGTTTTAATCCACAAGGGGGCAGAGTTTACTTAGAGAGGATTCTGCAATCCTAACCTTTAATATAGTTCTTACATTATTAATAGAAAGGATTATAATTGACAAAGACTTATAAACTATCTTGGATTTAAGCTTCAAAAGCACTTTGTTGCCATTTGTGGTTAAAGGCTAAATTTTAAACCCTCTGCATTTAATTTTCAAGGGCTGTGGAAAAAAAGGAAATCTTAGAAAATATGGTCAGAAATTCAAAAGAAACTTTATCAAGGAAATAGAAACATACACAGTTTTAACAACTTCACATCACTGTTTTGACTTTTTTCCAACTGAATTACATGCTTACTGTGTCTAATACCAAAAAACACCCTTATTTTAATTGCAGAATTTATTGCAAAACAAATCAGTTACTCTGGTACCGTGAAACACTGTCTGCAGAACGTCAGTAAGAGAAGGCAAAGAGGGAAAGAATAGAAATCTGTCCCAGATGGCTGCAGCGGCGTCCGACCTGCGGCCCAGGGTTGAATGCGGCCCAACACTAAACTGTAAATGTACCTAAAACATTATGAGATTGTGTGGTAATTATGTGTCACAATGTATTTCACGTGTGGCCCAAGACAACTCATCTTCTTCCAGTGTGGCCCAGAGACGCCGAAAGGTTGGACACCCCCAAGAGGCTGAGCAATCAGCAAAAGAACTCCCAAGGTCCCTTGAGTCTTGGAGTTTTGTCTTTGTTCTAGGCCAGTAACTTCCTGAATGACAAGCCCCTGAATGCTCTGGTTATGTGTAGTCTGGAATCTCAAGCTGGGGAAGGCCTGCGGAAGGTTGTGGTCTACCTATTTACAGCTCATCTGTTGAGATGTATGAATTTATTCACATTCTCTTATCACCACTGATAATCTGAAACCACAGTAAAATTGTTCTCTTAGATCCTGACAGGTCTGTTGTATCAACTTTTTAACTGTAGTACGTCACACGATGTCCAAGGACACCGACTTCTACGGTGTTTCCTCACACAAACACCTTGTCCTCAATGTTTCAGATTCTAGAGGCTACGAATGCACTGCTGACAAAATAGTCGGCACCAGAGTGGAGGAGCGCACATTTGCTCAGTGAACACGATGGCCCTCCTGTTACCACACTGGGTGCTGCTGGGGACACAGAGGCGGATGGCATTGTCCTTTGTGAAGAGATTACAGTAACGGAGAAGCAGAACAGCAACCCAGCGAGCCCAGTTCAAGGCAGTAGGTGATGGGTATCCAGGTCAGGGTCAGAAACTGCTCTAGGAATCGGGATGAGGAAGATCCCGTGGTGGCCACGGACGGCTCCACAGAAGGTATTTCACCTGCGCCTTGAAGATCTTGAGGCCGTGTTAGCAGCTACACATGAGGTGGGGGTATCCCAGAGGCCGGGCTGGCAGGCTGACTGTGTAGGAAGCCAGCAGCTAAGCTGAGCTCAGCACCTGAAGCCTGGAGCATCGCCGTGGACCCTTAGCCCTGACGAGCTCTGCAGACTGGTCGGTAATGCCACGTGATCATCATGTCAGCTGTGTCACGGTCCTATAGCATTGGGGTTGCTACCTGGGAATAATGTTTTGCCCTGGGATCTCCAGTAAAGTGGTCTGTGGGAGGATGCTGACCTGGTCCACAGGGTCACTCTGCCACTGGAAACAGCACATCCCCCAGCATTGTGTCCTCGGTAACATACTGGTACATGTTCCACGCACGTGTTCCATGTTCACATGCATAGGAAATGCACACAGCTGTCTACAGACCCGGATGAGCATGCTGGAGTCGGGGTGCAGAGGAGACAAGAACGTGGGCCTCGATTCTGAGATTCTGAGAGCCAGATCCCTCGCTAACCTAGTTCATTGGCCTGTCTATTTATAGCCTCTGTCTCATTCCAAGTGTGGCTCTCCAAATCTAAATCTTTCATTACCTTTTGCAGAGAAATTTAAAGGGAGGGGGGAAATTAAAAATGGACACAGGCTTACTACTGAGAGGGCAATAGTCCATATTTAGGCATGGCAATGGAGAATTGAGATTTGCTGACAATTAAAATCCACTGATAAATTAAAACCTCATTTCAGCCTTTAACTTTATACTGCCCCCTTCACCTTCCAAGCAAAGCCAGTGACAAAGAGACAACTGGTCTGCACTTCATCTCTTTCCCCCTCAGTCACTCTCTCTAGGGACAGATAGAGGGATATGAAACAAATAAAAAGACAGACAGTACAGGTTTGTCATCCAATGTATTTTACACCTGCATACGGAAGCTGCTTTTGATAATAGCTAACACTTTTTGAGCATATATGCGTATTGTTCTATTCGACTTACAGTCATTTCTAGCTTTTTGTTTTTTTAAAATACTTATTTTTAGAGAGAGAGGAAGGGAGGGAGAAAGAGAGTGAAACACTGAAGTGTGAGAGAAACATTGATTGGCTGCCTCTTGCATACCCCCAGCTGGGGACCTGGCCTGCAACCCAGGCATGTGCCCTGACTTGGAGTTGAACCAGTGACCTTTTGGTTCACAGACCAGCACTCAATCCACTGAACCACACCAGCCAGGGCAGTCATTTCCGTTTTTAATCTCCACAGTGTGCGAGGTAAGCCCTGTTATTATCCTCATCCTACAGGCAAAGACACAGAGACACAGGCAGATAACTTGCCCAACATCACACAGTTACTGAGGAGTACAGCCATAATTCTAACCCAGCCATTTTCACTCGTAACACCCATGCCGCTAACAGCACCTTATACTGACTCTCTCTATATATATTTAACAAAAATTTTATTGGTCTAAGATTATGCTAGTATTCCTGTGCATTCCCTCAGAGCTCTTCATCATCTTTTTTTACTCTTTGAAAAAATGTCTTTTTGTTGTTGACACTATTACAGATGTCTCCATGTCGTCCCTTTGCCCCCCTACCCAGCCCCTACTCTTTTTTTTTACTCTCGATCATATACAGAGAAGCTGCTAAAAGCCCAGATAGTGGTTACTCTTGGAGGAAGGGGTAGTAAGTAGAGGAGACATGGGGAGGCTTCTAAGGGTCTAGTTTTGTTCTGTTTCTAGATTTGGGTGCTTATTACTTGAGTAGGCTAATTTGGTGGAATTCATTAAGCTGTACACCTATGACTGTGCATTTTCTGCATATATATTGTACTAAATTTATTATGCATCGCTGTATAACACAGAGTCCCAACACTTAGCATCTCAGAACAACAAACATCTTTTTTCATGTGTACATTGTTATCAATTTATTTTTTATTTATTTAAAAATATTTTTCTTGTTTTACAGTGTCAACATTTTTATAAAATTTTAATTGACTTTATTGGGGTGACATTGGTTAATAAAATTATATAGGTTTCAGGGGTATAAGTCTATAACACATCATCTGTACATTGTATTGTGTGTTCACCACCCCAAGTCAAGTCTCCTTCCACCACCACTTACCCCCCTTTACACTCTCCTACCTCCCCTGCCCTCAACACACATATCGCAACTCATAATTTCAGAGGTCAGGAGTCTGGGCACAGCTTTGCTGGGGGTCTGTCATGAGGTGAGATAAAACTGCTGGCTGGGGCGGTGGTCTTGTCTGAAGGCCTCACTGAGGCGGGAGGAGCCGATTTCTAATCTCACACCTATGGGTGTCAGTCCCTCAGCCCATGGACCTCTCCGCAGGGCTGCCTTGGCCTAGGCAGCTGGCTTTCCCCAGGGGAGCAATCCAAGAGGGAACACAAGAACGTGCTCAACATAAAAGCTCAGAGGGGACATCTCATCGATATTGCCTTATTCTATTTGTTATAAGCGATAAAATAATTCTAACCCACATTTGAGGAGAGGGGATGCTAGAAGGCAGGGGTCATTGGAGGCAATCGGAGAGGCTGCCTACCACACACTTCAATAAAGTTAAAAATAATTGTACATTAACTTCCTCCACCTCACCACTCCAAGTGGTACTCATTGGCTCACAGAATCAAAAATGCTTTAACCAATCCACTAGTTCTTTTTGTAATTATAACATTCCTTAGAGCAGAGGTGTCAAACGATTTTCACTGGGGGCCACATCAGCCTCGAGGTTGCCTTCAAAGGGCCGAATGTAATGTTAGGGCTGTGTGAATGTAACTGCCCCTTAACTAGGGGCAAGGAGCTCCACATTCAGCCCTAGATTTCACAATTCTTTCCCTACATGTTTTGAGTTTCGCTATGCAGAGTAAGTGGGAATTGTAGTTTAGTGGTAGCTTATCTGAAAGTTATAAAAACATTTTATAATATTTAGCATTTCTTGAGTGCTTACTATATGCCAATTACTGTATGTTAAGGGATATATATATATATATATATATATATATATATATATATTACATGTATATACGTATATATTTATACATAAGAATCTACATGATTATTTAATTCTACAAGGCAGGTTTTGCCTCATTTTACAGAGCAAAACCTAAGACACAGAGAAGCTAAGTGACCTGCTAAGATTTCAGAGCTGACAACTGGCAGAGCCAGGGTTTGAACTCAAACAGTGTGCCTTCACACCTCCTATGAGCTACAAATGATGTAAACAATAGTCTTTATATCACACTGGTAACACATTTTCCTGCAATATGTCACGGGGAAACTTTTACAGAAGCTGTGCTGCCTCATATTGGGAAGGGGGAGGAGTTATCTTCAAAGACTATGACCAGTAGAATGTGAAAAACAGTAATTCCCCATCTGGCATTTGTATCCAGCATTACAGACTAAGGTAGTCTCTTTTCAAAAGGCTGATGGTGTTGACCTAATATCATTCAGGTAAGGTGCTAGAATATATTCTTACCAATATGTTCATGAAAAGATGACTATAGCATCATACTATTTATTAATTATTTTAAATTTTCACCCAAGGAATCGAACCTGCAACCTAGGTATATGCCCTGACTGGGAATTGAACCCTCAACCTTTTGGTGTAGAGGATGATGCTCCAACCAACTGAGCCCCGCCAGCCAGGGCTATTTATTTTTAAAATTTTCTTTTTATTGATTGATTTCAGAGAGAAAGGAAGGGAGAGAGAAATATTGACTTGTTGTCCCACTGATCTATGCATTCTTTGGTTGTTTCCTGTGTGTGCCCTGGCCAGGGACAGATCCCGCAACCTTGATGTGTCAGGATGACGCTCCAACCAACTGAATTTCCTGGCCAGAGCTCATCATGCCATACATTTAACACAGACTCATAAAAGGGCTTAAAAATAACTAGTGTATTAGAGAAGTTCTTAAGGTCAATAGCTTTAATATGCTTCTCATATCAAGTGTGTGAGCAGAAGTATAATCAGGCTTAGCCCATGCTTCATAAGGAACATCTCAGAGCTTCTCTTCCCCCAGAGACAGGTAAGGGCAATTCGAAATCTGGACCTTGATCTGTATACTCCTTAATGATGGTTCACAGACAAATTGCTCAACCAGACTTCAGCTTCTCCCATTAAGGTGGCAAGGATTAAGAAAAAAAGTGGCAAAGACAGAGTCAGTAATGCAATTTGGCTTCCTACACGTAGTACATACATATCCCCGCAGGAAATGTCAGGTCTCAGCAAGGGCGGATGAGCAATGCCAAGTAATTTCCCCTAACTTTACTTTTTTCCTATCAGTCACCCACACCCAATGACTCAAATGGCTGCTCCACGCTCATTTATCCATCTACACTCATGTAATTACTCAAATGACCCAAAGATGAGTCTTTGGCTTCCCAGAGAACTGTCTTCCAGAAGATCTTTGCATTTTTGCCCTGGCAGCAAACAGGTCTGGCTGACCTTCCTTTCCCTCTGCCTACAGACCCAGAATGCTTCTTGCTTATGAGGCGGTTTGGGGGGGGGGGCAGAAAAGAACAGGAAATTACCCAAGTGCTGTATTATTTAAGATTGGTAATTCCAAATCCAGTTAATTACTAGCATACTTAAAAGGCTTTAAGAACATTTTTTGAATAATGTACTCTAGGCATGTGTTAAACATTCAAGCAGAACAGAATGGCAACCAGTGAAAAGTCAGTCCCCCCTCAGTTTCCCTGCTGCAGGCCAGTCTGCCACCTGCTCACGTGAGTTCTGTGTCTCACACTTGATTCTGGTGCACCTGGTGCAGAATGTTAGGTGGGGTAGAATTTTGACTCAAATTTCGGAAGACTCCATTGACTTCTAGCTCCCAGAATTACTATTGAGAAGTCTGATGCTACTTTTAATTCCAGTCTTGAAAGTGACCTCTTGTCCTGGTTGGTGTGGCTCAGTTGGTGGGAGCATTGTCCCACCCCAGAAGGTTGGGGGTTGACCCAGTCAGAGCACATGCCTAGGTTGCTGGTCTGATCCCACATCGGGGCCTGGGAGTCAGCCAGTTCATATTTCTCTTTCACATTGATGTCTCTCTCTCTCATATCAATACACATATTTTAAAAAAATAAATAAAAGTGACCTCTTGTTTCTCTCTGGACATTTTTAGGGTTTCTTTTTTCATCTACAGAGTTGTAAAATTTTACCATGACGGATTTTTGGTGTAGGTCTTTTTTTCCCATTCATTTATTTTTGGTTCATTTAATCTGAAAACTCATACTATATTTTTAAAGATTTTATTTATTTTTAGGGAGGGAAGGGAGAGAGAGAGAAACATCAATGTATGGTTGCTGGGGGACATGGCCTGCAACCTAGGCATGTGCCCTGACTGGGAATCGAACCTGTGATGCCTGGTTCGCAGCCCGCACTTGAAAACTCATACTATTTAAATGCCAGGAAATGTTATTAAAGCTATTGACAAATGATTCCTTCCACTTTCTCTTCTTCTTTGTATCTATGTGTCGGATGTTGAAATTCCTAGATTAAGCCTACAATTTTCTTATCTTTTTTTTCCTCATGTTGCTTGATTGAGTTGTTTTAAAAGTTTTTTTCAAAGGATCTCTGGGGGGCACTATATGGTAGTCCTTAAGGGATTCAAGTACACGTAGTGCACCTTCCTTTGCTGGCAGGTTCCTCATCCTCTCTGCGCCTCAGTTCTCTATAACATGAGGGAAATGACTGTACCCAACTCATGGGCATTTCAGGAGGATGAAAGCATGCTACCAAGATGCAGTTAGTTTTAATACATGCCTGGAGCAGAGTAAATGCTCAATAAACTTTGCTGTCATCATTTTTTCTATCCTTTGCATAACATTCTACAATTCCATCCTTTATACCTCTGAGACTATTAATCATAAGGTTTCTTGCATGGTCTCTGTTCCTATTTGTCTTTCTCCTACTTTTGTCAAATGTCTGGTGTTGGGTAGAGAGTTACTAAGAAGCTGTTTGGAAGCTCTGTAAGGAAATGGGGTTTCTTCCAAGGGATTTCTCCGTAGGCTTTTTGATGGTGGAATTCCCAAACGGCAGTGACTCTGAAGCTGTTCTGTTTCTCCAGAGAAGAATTATTAAATCACCCACCTGTCAAGGGGAGGTGGATAGATGGCTAATGATCTCTGGGCGGGGTAGGTAAGGGGTCAGGAGTGTCCTGTTCAGGTTGCAAATCAGACAGCCTCTGAGAAAAGGCCTGCAGACCCTGACATCAGGGATCTCAATGGTTACAGTTTGGTCCTCTGCTTTCTGTGGTGCCTGGCATCTGGTTCTCCCAAAGCCCTCCTTTTGGGGTAGGGGTAGGGGCTGGGGCTTCCCTGTGCAGGGCGCAGAAGGAGAAACTTAGCTATCTAACTGTTCTTTTTAAAAGATTTTCTTCTGATTTCCTCATGCCTCAGCTCAACATTTTGTTGTACCTGTGTAGCTTTTTAAAAAAAGATTTTATTTATGTTTTAGAGAGAGGGCAAGAGAGGGAGAAAGAGAGGGAGAGAAGTATCGACTGGTTGCCTCTCACATGCACCCCCAACCATGGAAATGGTCTGCAACTCAGGTGGGTGCCCTGACTGGGAAGCAAACCAGTGACCTTTTGCTTTACGGGACGTCACCCAACCAACTGAGCCACACCAGTCAGGGCTGAGTCTTTTCTTGAATTGGCTTGCCTTCTATTAGCAGTGGGGTTTGGGCCGCTGTGATTTGGTAAGTCAGTGTCTCTCCTCCATCTCCTTCTCTGTATCCAGATATTTGTTAAACTTCTCTTTCAAATTTATTTCCTCCCTATTCTCTTGTCCTTGTGGATTTACATTTGTTTATTTCTTTATTTTTACCTCATTGGGATTTAGTGAGGAAACAAAGAAAAACAACTGTGTTCAATCCACCACTTTCCTAAAACGCCAGTAAATAATCGGGAAAGAGAGAGAGGGGGCAGTAATTGTCTTTGACACATTTTTTTTCTGCTCCATTTAAAGAAATAATAATTTATTTATTTCCAGACATAGGGGAAGGGAAGGAGAAAGAGAAGGCGAGAACTATCAATGTGTGGTTGCCTCTCACATGCCCCCAACCATGGACCTGGCTTGCAACCCAGGCATGTGCCCTGATTGGGAATCGGATGAATGACCTTTCGGTTCACAGGTCGGTGCTCAATCCAGTGAGCTACACCAGCCAGGGCTCTACTCCACTTTGAGAACAATTAAAAATTATAATGTCTGTGACTTTTACACTCCTGCTTCCCCTGTCCAACAGTCATCTGTGCAGAGTGTGCCCCTGGACAGTGATGCTGTTTGTCTGAGCCTACGCTGACAGGACAGCCCTCCAGGACCAGAACTGTCCTTGTCCTCGGGAAGTTCAGGTTGGAGAGGGGGGGAGGGGGGTGTCACACTTCTGCTAGAGATATTTCTGCTGCAACACCCTTTGCTCAGAAGGATAGAAAAGGAGAGAGGAAGCTTCTGGTTCCCTGCGGATTCTCCTCCAGGTGACCTTGTCTGAGAAAAGGGTACCAGGAAAACATGAAAGCAAGTCTCATGTGGAAGCAGGAAACTGTCAGTCATTTTGCTAATTTTGACCACAAAGGAAAAGTGTGTGGGATTTTAAAAATGTCTCCTTCTTTCTCTGCTTCTTGCCTCCCTCCCTCCCTCCCTTCCTGTTTATCAGGCAGGTTGTATTTAAACTACTTTGGTTCAGATTGGGAGAAAAGGAATCCAGGATTTCATGAAAGAAGTACAGAAATCCTAGGGATGAGGCCACCGTGCCCAATGTAAATGAAGCCCCGTGCTGCCCACAGAGCTCCTTCCTCCACCCTCAGCGCTTTTGCTGTGTCTGCAGCTTGGAAACCCTACCAGAGACTGAGGCCTTCCTGGGAAAATATTTGTTTAAGCCCTTCATTTTCTCTGTGTGTTTGAAGGCCCCTGTGGTTTTTAGTCCTGGAATCAGCTTTTCTGGGCATACCACATTGGCCTCCAGCTGTGATCGTTCTGGGGACATGAACTCTACAGAACTTCGGCAGAGATCTGAAGATTCTTGCTCATGAGAAATTGATGGCGAGCCCTGTGAGGAGCTGCAGGGGGCCTGCAGGCAGGTTTCCTTGACTTCTAGCTCCCTTGTCAACCAGCAAACCTACAACTTGGCCACATCTGATGCTGCAGCATTGCCCAGGAACGCCGTGGAAGCTGTGAGGTACGGTCACACTGGAGTCCTGGTTCCTACCCTCCCAGAGCATTTGATGGTACAGGAAAGAAGCACTGAATACTATAAGACAGCCCAAAGTTGGCACAACCTGTGAAACCACTGGAGCTCAGAGGAGATAGCAAGCGATGGACGATGAAAATCAGTGAAGGAAATAACACTTCTGGCCTGAAGAACCATAGCATTTCAGTAGGTAGGACAGGTGACAGGTGGAGGGGAGCTTTGTCAGGACAGAGGCAGGAGTGGGTGCCACATGTCTGAGCAGCAGTGAACTGATGACTCACAGCTGGGCTTCGAGAAAAAGAGGGGTGGAGGGGAAGTCATGAGTCATCTGAGGAGAGGTTTAGGAGAGAGAGACTTCTAGAGAAATAGCAGAGGACAGCTCTAGTTTTTTTGTTTTTGTTTTTTTGGTTATTGTTTTTAGCTTAATAATAGCCTCTGTTTTTATCTACAATTCAATTTTCCCTGCTGAGTGCTTCACCCTTTGAGATTAATTCAGAGGTGAGAAAAGACCTGTGTTTGCTCCCCACCTGCCCAACCCCTCTTAAATCTCTGAGCTTTTGGTGGACTGTGGTGTCCAAGGTGAGTGGATTGAGCTGAGGATTTATTTCATGTAGCACACAGCCTATTTGGCAGCAGAGGCCTGAGGAGCCAAATCCCCACTCTGGGTTGTGCCACCTACATACTCTGACAGCCATCTGCCTGTATCACTTTACAGAACATCTGGTCCTATCCTGTCATTCGATGTCCATCATTCATTCACTTAGTAAACGCTTACTCAGCACCTGCCAAGGGTCAGACACTGTTTGAGGTGCTGGAGGTACAGTAGTGAACAAAATGTATATTCTCCTTATTTTGGTCTCCTCAAAAAGATTTGCTTATCTTCACAGAGAGCTATAGAATAATCACATAATCAGGATTTTCTTGGAGTGGCATTTTACTAAATGGTAAGTAATTGAAAACAAGGCTCTGTATTATATATATATATAATTCCATATAAGTCCGTATATATATATATATGGACTTCTGGCCAAGATGGAGGCATAGATGGACACACTGTGCCTCTTTGCACAATCAAAATTAGGGACAACAAAACTTTAGAAACAAAAAAACAACCAGAACAGATAGAAAATTGAACTGTACAGAAGTCCAACAACCATTCATCCAGACCAGTAAGAGGGGCGGAATCGGCGGCTGGCAGAGGGGGTTGTGGCAGGAAAAAGCGGTGGCTGGCAGACCCTGGTGGCAGACCTTGGGGTGGGGAGGCAACGAGCAGACACAGTGAGGCGCACGAGACAGCTGGCTGTCCACAGTCACACATTCTCGTGCAGATAAACCAGGTGAAAATGGGCAGCGAGACAGACCGTGCAACCCTGGGCCCCAGCACCGGGAAATAAAGCCTAAAAGCACTGATTGAAAACACTTGTGGGGGTTGAGGTGCCGGGAGAGACTCCCAGCCTCACAGGAGAGTTTGTTGGAGAGACCCACGAGGTCCTAGAACTTACATGAGCCCACCTGCCCGGGAGCCAGCACCAAAAGGGCCCAATTTGCTTGTGGGAAGTGGCAGAGGGGACTGAAACCTGAAAGAGAGCAGAGCAAGTGCCATTGTTCCATCTCGGACCCCTTCCCCACATACAGCTGTCACAACCCAAGGGACTGGGTTGCCCTGCCCTGGAGAATACCTAAGGCTCCGCCCCTCATATGTAACAGGTACACCAGACACCCACGCCCCCCCCCAAAAAAATTGGCTCAAATGGAAGAACAAATGAAAGCTCCAGAGCAAATACTTTTAAGCAACCAAAAGATACCAACCTATCAATGCACAGTTGATCAGGATTTTCACAGAACTGGTTGATTTTTGACAAATTAGATGAAAAAATGAAGGCTACCACTAACTGAAATTGAAATGAAGGAAAATGCACAGGGAACCAATAGTGATAGAAAGAAAACTGGGTCTCACATCAATGGAGTGGACCAGAAGGAAGAAAAAAACATACAACCAGAAAAGCATGAAGAAATAATAATTCAAAAAAATGAGGAGAGGCTTAGGAACCTCCAGGACATCTTTAAACGTTCCAACATCCGAATTATAGGGGTACCAGAAGGAGAAGAGGAAGTACAACAAGTAGAAAAGTGATTTGAATAAATAATAAAGGAGAACTTCCCCAATCTGGCAAAGGAAATAGACTTCCAGGAAGTCCAGGAAGCTCAGAGAGTCCCAAAGAGGTTGGACCCAAGGAGGAACATGCCAGGGCACATCATAATTACATTAGCCAAAATTAAAATGGAGAGAATTCTAGAAGCAGCAAGAGATAAGGGGCCAGTCACCTACAAAGGAGTTCCCATCAGACTGTCAGCTGATTTCTCAAAAGACACCTTGCAGGCTAGAAGGGGCTGGAAAGAAGTATTCCAAGTCATGAAAGGCAAGGACCTACATCCAAGATTGCTCTATCCAGCAAAGCTTTCATTTAGAATGGAAAGGCAGATAAAGTGCTTCTCAGATAAGGTCAAGTTAAAGGAGTTCATCATCACCAAGCCCTTATTATAGGAAATGTTAAAGGGACTTATCTAAGAAAAAGAAGATAAAATATATGAACAGTAAAAAGACAGCAAACTCACAATTATTAACGACCACACCTAAAACAAAAGCAAACTAAGCAAACAACTAGAACAGGAATAGAACCACAGAAACAGAGATCATCAGGAGGGTTAGCAACAGGGGAGTGGGAGGAGGAGAGAAGGGGAAAAGGTACAGAGAATAAGTAGCATAGACAGTAGGGAGAAAATAGACAGAGGGAGGGCACGAATAGTATGGGAAATATAGAAGCTAAAGAACTTATGACACATGAACATGAACTAAAGGGGGGAATGTAGGTGGGAGGGGGTGTGCAGGGTGGAGGGGAATGAAGGGGGGAAATAGGACAATTATAATAACATAATCAATAAAATATATTTTTAAAAATAATAAAATATATATATATGGAGCAGAATACAAAGTTCATATGCATTTTTAAGATAAAGCAAGACTTTAAAGAAACGCCCTATGACAGGTTGTCCTGGGCTGTGTTCCCAAGTTCCCAGAGGTGCCCACGCCTGCTCCCCTGCCCTTAGGAGCGCTTTGGCAGAAAAGTTTGCAGAGCACTGTCCTACTTAACCGCCTCCAGTGGTCTCACCGCTGCCTGCAGGCCCAAGGGAGAACTTCTTCATGAGCATTCTAGGTTCTTTCAGACTCCCTGCCCTTCCATTTCCTAAACATACTGATCCCTGACCAAACTGAACACCCACTCAGCTGCATGCTGGGGGTAGAGTTTGTCCGGTTCACCACCCGCAAAGAGCTGCTCCTGCTCTTCATCGCCTCCCCTTCCCTTCTGGGAGAACCGTTTTCTCTCTGTCAAGGAGCCAGGTCACATACGCCACTTTGCCTGGACAGCATGCCTTTGCTTTACCTGCTTTCCTGTAGTGGGAACAGACTACTATGATCTCCATACTTTGTTGTGTCTGTGTATTTTCTCATCTTTTCTCCCACTAGACATGAAGCTCCCCAGGCAGAGACATTTTTGTGTCCAATCTTTGTAAGTTATACAATACTGGTCACCACATAGACCTTCAATGAATGGAAGCTGAACTAATTAATTTTTCTGAGGGGACCTGCAAATTTTCTGGGAAGCTCATCTGAAAGTATTAATTAACTTATGAATCACCTATGCATTCATTTATTAAATATTTACCAGCTTTCTACTACTGAGCCAGGTTTATGAAGATAATAGTAAGGAAAACAGAACTAGTTTCTTCCCCTTGAAGCTTATAATTGTATGAAGAAGGTTCACAGTGATAAAAGAAAAAGAATCATAAGTAATAAATTATATTAAACATGATAAATTAAATAAAATTTATGTGTTATTAAGGAAAAGCAGAGCAAGTTATGAACACACGATTTCATCCGTAAGTATACTTTGAGCAGGGGAGGAGGACTGGGAGGGGCAGTCTCGGGCACCGCACTCCAAGGAGACATTTGAGGTGCCCAGCTGCCCAGCTGCTCAAGCTTTGTTACTGGAGGCCCTTCGCTATGCCCAAGACTATTGCCAGCTCAACTGTGGCAGAGTGATAAAGCGTCATTTCCAACACTGTGAGTCTTCAGTCACATTGAAAAATGGTATTTACATTCGCCACCAGTCCTTCAACAAGCAGGGGGATCTGGAAAAGGGGATATAGGCGCATTATATTCCCATGGACCCCATCAGCCTAATACAGGGAAGCTGGGAGCTTTTCTAGGCTCAGGAGGAATAACTGGTGTTTGACATTGACCTGACAGACTATGGCGACATGAGATGCTGTAGTTCCGCAGACATATGTCCCCAGTGCTGGACCCTCACGATGATGGCCATAAGTAACATCGACCGAGCATTGAGGAGACATTGGACTCAAGCATCACCTCTGGGTATGTTCTGGAAGAGGTGTTCATTGTTGGGTCAGTGATAAATCAGTTAGAAAATTGTCCTCCATAGTACTTCAGGGATAGCTGAGTATTTGAGTTTTGTGAAGGGTGGTCAAGATGTTAAAAAGAAAGTTCACCAAAGCGAAAAAATTCACCATTTTTTTCTGGAAATCTATAAACTTAATAAATAACTACTACTTTGAAGAATATTCCTTGAACAAAATATTATTGGAAATAAAGAAAGCTGTGATGAGATTTTAGCCCTTGCTCTTGAAACAATTCATGATGACCTTCAACAAGGCATTCAAAAGCATCACAGTTCCATTGCTCTCTGTGTCTGTTTACATGCCAGTACCATGCTGCTTTTATCACTATAGCCTTGCAGTTCAGTTTTGTATCAAATAGCATGACAATTCCAACATTGTTTTTCTATCTCAAGATTGCTGTGGCTATTTGGGGTCTTCTGTGGTTTCGTATAAATTTTTGAATTATTTGTTCTAGTTTTGTGAAATATGCCATTGGTGTTTTGATAGAAATGGCACTGAATCTATAGATTGCTTTCAGTAGCATGGACACTTTAACAATGTAAGTCCTTCCCATCCATGAGCATGGTATATGATTCCATTTATTTATATCTTCTTAAATTTCTTTCTTCAGTGTATTATAATTTTCCAAGTACAGTTCTTTTAAAACCTTGGTTATATTTATTCCTAAGTATTTTATTTTATTTTTTAATTTATTTATTGGTTTTGAGAGAGAGAGAGGGGAAGGTGGAGGAAGACAGGGAAGGAGGAAGAGAGAGAGAGTTATGATTTATGCATTCATTGGTTACTTCTAATATGTGCCCTGACTAGGAATCAAACTCAAAACCTTGGCATGTCATCTGAGCAATGCTCTAACCAGCTGAGCTACCTGGCTAGGGCTTACTTTGTTTTTGATGCAATTGTAACTGGGATAGTTTCTTAGTTTCTTTCCCTTTCGGATAGTTCATTATTGGTGTATAAAAATGAACCTGATTTCTGGATATTTATTTTGTATCCTGCTGACTTACTGAATTCTTTTTTAATCTCTTAAAATTTTTTTATTGACTTGAGGTGGGGAGGGGAGAGAGGGAGAGAGAAACATTGACTGGTTGTGCCACTTATTTACGAATTTATTGGTTGCTGCATGTATGTGCCCTGACAGGAGATTGAGCTTGCAACCTTGGCGTATGGTATTATGCTCTAACCAACTGAGCTACCCGGCCAGGGCTAATTTACTGAATTCACTTATCAGTTCCAGTAGTTTCTGAGCCGCATCTTTAGAGTTATCTATATACAGTATCATGTCACCTGCAAATAATGACAGTTTTACTTCTCCCACCCCAATCTGGATGACTTTTACTGCTTCTTGTCTAAGTGCTCTGACTAGGACTTCCAGAACTATGTTGAATAAGAGTGGTGAAAGCTGACATCCCTGTCTTCTTCCTGATCTTAAGAACAACGCTTTTAGCTTTTCCCCAGTAAGTCTGATATTAGCTGTGGGTTTGTCATGTATGGCCTGTGTTATGTTGATGTTCGTTCCCTCTATTTCAACTGTGCCAACAGTTTTTATCATAAATGGGTGCTGCATTTGTCAAATGCGTTTCCTGAGTCTATTGATAAGATCATGTGATTTTTTCCTTCACTTTGTTTATATGGTGTATCATGTTAATCGATTTGCAGATATTTAACCAACCTGCATCATTGGAATAAACCCTACTTGATCATGGTATATGATCTTTTTAATGTATAACTGAATTCAGCTTGCTAATATTTTGCTGAGGATTTTTGCGTCTACGTTTATTGGGGATATTGGCCTATAACTTTCTTTCTTTGTAGTGTCTTTATCTGGTTTGAGAACTAGGATAATGTAGGCCTTATCCTAGTAAGTTTGGGAGTCTTCCTTCCTCTTGAATTTTTTGAAATGTTTTGAGAAGGATAGATGTTATTTCTTTTTTAATATTTGGTAAAATTCACCAGTGCAGCCATCCAGTCCAGGGCTTTGGTTTATTGGGATTTTTTTTTTAACTGCTTTGATTTCATTAGTTATGACTGGTCTCTTTAGATTTTCTGTTTCTTCTTGATTCAGATTTGGAAGATTGCATTTTTCTAGAAATTTATCCATTTCTTCCAGATTGTCCGATTTGTTGGCATAAAGTTGTTCATAATAGTTTCTTATAATCCTTTGTATATCTGTGGTGTCAGTTATTACTTCTCCTCTTTCATTTCTGATTTTATGCATTTGGGATCTCTCTCTGGTCAGTCTGGCTAAAGGTTCATTAATCATGACCTTTTTAAAGAACCAGCTCTTGGTTTTATTGCTCTTTTTTATTTTTTAGAGTCTATTTTATTTTCACTCTGGTCTTTATTATTTCTTTTCTTATACTTTAGGGTATGTTAATTGTTCTTTGTGTAGTTTCTTTAAATGAAATGTGAAATTGTTTTTCTGAAATTTTTTTTGTTTCTTGAGGTAGGTCTGTAACGCTATATATTTCCCTTTTAGGACTGCTTTCGCTGTGTCCCATTGATTTTTTGTTCTCATTTTCATTTGTTTCAAGCTACCTTTTGATTTCCCCTTGTTCATTGTTAATCCATTTATTGTTTTAGTAACACGTCCCCATGTGTGTTGCGGGCTTATCCATTTTTTCCAAGTAACTGATTTCTAATTTCATACCATTGTGGTCAGAGAAGATGCTTGATATGATTTCAATGTTCTTACATTTATTGAGACTGTTTTGTGTGCTAACATGTGGTCTATGTTAGAAAATGTTCCAGGTGCACTTGAAAAGAATGTATATTCTGCTGCTTTGTGGTGAGATGCTCTAATGGTATCAATATAATTTATTTGATTTACTGTGTCATGTTAAGGCTGCTATTTCCTTATTGATTTTCTGTCTGGAAGATGTATTCATTGATGCCAATGGGATGTAAAAATCCCCTACTGTATCTGTAATACTGTCAATCTCTCCCTTTATGTCCATCAAGATTTACTTTATATATTTAGGTGCTCCTATGTTGGGTGCATAAATGTTTACAAGGGTAATGTCTTCTTGCTGGATTGTTTCTTTTATCATCATGTACCGTACTGTGCTTCTTTGTCTCTTATTATAGCCTTCATTTAATCATTTCTTTAAATTAAAAAAATTTTAAACCCTCACTCGAGGATGTTTTTTAATTTTAGAGAGAGACACGGGAGAGGGAGGGAGGGGGGGAGAGATAGAGATAGAGAGAAACATCAATGTGAGAGAAAAACATCAATCAGTTTCTTCCTGCATGTGCCCCAACCTGGGATCAAACTGGTAACCTAGGTATCAGTAATCTAGGTATCTGACAGGGAATCAAACCCACAACCTTTTTTGGTATATGGATGATGCTCCAACCAACTGAGCCACCCAGCCCAGGCTACAGCCTTTGTTTTAAAGTTTACTTTGTCTAATATAAGTATTGATAGCCCAACTTTTCCCCCTTTCTATTTGCATGAAATATCTTTTTCATCTTTTTACTTTTAGTCTGTGTATATCATTCACTGTGAGTTGGATATCTTGTAGGCAGCAATATATATGGCTCATGTTTTCTTATCTATTCGGCTACCAGGTGTCTTTTGATTGGAGCATTTAAGCCATTTACTGGCTTGAAGTGATTATCAAGCCCTAGCTGCTGTAGCTCAGTGGATTGCCTGTAAGCCAAAGGGTCACCGGTTTGATTCCCAGTTGGGGCACATACCTGGTTGCGGGCCAGGTCCCTAGTAGGGGTGTGTGAGAGGCAACCACACACTGATGTTTCTCTCCCTCTTTGTCCTTCCCTTCCCCTCTCTCTAAATATAAATAAATAAAATCTTAAAAAAATAAAGTGATTATTGATAAGTAAATATTTATTGCCATTTTATTTTTTATAACTATTTTCCTCTCCCCCCTCCTTTATTCTTCTTAAAGAAGACCTTTTAACATTTCTTTTAATACTTGTTGGTAGTAACGAGCTCCTTTAGCTTTTTCTTGTTGGGAAGCTATCTCTCCTGTAAATTTAATGATAGTGTTGGTGGGTAAAGTAGTCTTGGTTGTAAATCCTTACTTTCCATCACTTCGAATATTTCAGGTCAATTCTTTCTGCTGACAGTTCTATGGGAGTTCCTGTGTAGATAACTGTCTATCTCTTGCTGCTTTTAAGGTTCTCTCTTTGCCTTTAATCTTTGGCATTTTAACAGTGATGTGTCTTGTTGTGGACCTCTTTGGGTTCATCTTGTTTGGGACTCTCTGTGCTTCCTATAATTGTGTGTCTTTTTCCTTCACCATGTTAGGTAAGTCTTCAGTTATTACTTCTTCAAATGTGTTCTCAATCCCCTGCTCTCTATCTTCCTCTTATGGTACCCACGATGTTGATGTTGTTACACTTCATGTTGTCACAATTGAGGGTCCCTTGAGCTATCCTCAACTTTTTTTCCTGCTGTGATTGGGTGTTTACTGCTACCTTGTTTTCTAAATAGCTGATGTGATTCTCTGCTTCATCTAACCTACTGTTTATGCCTTTAGTGTATTCTTCTCTTAGATATTGTATTCTTCATTTCTGTCTGCTTATTTATGAGTCATATGTCCATTTCCATGCTGTTTAAATTCTCGTTAAGTTCCTTGAGCATCCATATAACCATTTGTTCTGAACTCTATATCTGGTAGCTTGCTCACCTCCATTTCATTTAGTTCTCTTTCTAAAGATTTCTCTTGCTCTTTCATTAGTGGTATGTTTCTTTGTCTCCCCACTTTTGCTGCCTCTCTGTGTTTGTTTCTGTATTAGGGAGATCTGCTATGACTCCCAGACTTGGAAAAGTGACCATATGTATTAGGTATCCAGTGGGACCCCATAGCAGTCTTCCTGATCACCTGAGCTGGGTGCTTCAGGATGTCCCTTGTGTGGGTTATGTGAGTCCTCCTGCCTCCTGTTGTAGTCGTCTTTTTTCTTTAAGCATATTTTTTAAATTATTTATTTATTTTTAGAGAGAGAGAGAGAGAGAGAGAGAGAGAGAGAGAGAGACACTGATTTGTTCTACTTATTTATGCATTCATTGGTTGCTTCTTGTTTGTGCCCTCCCTGGAGACTGAACCTGCAATCTGACTGGGGATCGAACCCTCAACCCTTGCATATTGTGCCAATGCTCTAACCAACTGAGCTACATGGCCAGGGATGTGGTTGAGTCTTGATTGCTGTTGGCCCATCCCAGCATGGAGATGACCCTCAGGCTGGCGGATTGTGACCATCAACCCTGATCACAGTGTACAAGCTGCTGTGTGCTTGCTGATCACAGGGAGTGGAATTTGCCTCAGCATTGTCTGGTGCCAGTGAAGATCCCCCTTTCAATGTGCTGCTGTGGAGCTAAGTGGATCCTGTTACAATGTCTGAAGCCCACTTCTAGGTGTACTGTTTCTGGAGCCTTTTGGAAGAGACTGTGGTGCAATTCAATGTTAGACGCTGCCTCTGATTGGCCCTGGGCAACCGCTTTGGAACTAGAATGAGACCCACAGTTTGCTGCCTCTGTGAGATCTGGGTAGGTATGGGAAGGGCCAAGCTGTGCACCAAGGTAGGCTTCCACCAGCGTTGAACCTGGGGACAGGTCAGCAAAAGGCCCAAGACACTCCAAGATCTAATGCCTGACTCTACCTGTGACTGCCTGCTGGTTCAGTCACTGAAAGAGTCTCTGAGACTCCTTCCCTCTGCTGGAGTCCAGGATGAGTGGCTGCAATGGTCCTTTAAGAGGGCACCTGGGTTTCTAGCAGACACCCTCCTTGGTAAACAGAATCTCCACTGATTTTCCCAGCCAGATGTTATGTGGGCTCCTTTTGCTGGCTCTGGTGATCTAGGTTGGTGGTCCTGGCATGGTGGTCCTGGGTTGAGATCCCCACACCCCTCAGGGGTACCTTTGCAACTGGGATATCCTCCATATTCTCAGCTGCCACCTGTGAAAGCGGGGCCAGCCCTTGCTGCATCTCCCCCCTTCCTGCCTGTCTCCATGTGGCTTCTTCTGTCAATCCTTGGTTATAGGACTGCTGTTAAGCTAGTCTTCAGTTGGTTATTGATTTATTGATTTTAGAGAGAGAGGAAGGTAGACAGAGAAAAAGAGAGAAAAACATTGATCTGTTGCCCCCCATACATGCACCAACCTGGGATCAAACCCACAACCTAGGTATGTGCCCAGACTGGGAATAAAACCTGTGAGCTTTTTGGTATATGGGATGATGCACCAACTGAGCCACCTGGCCAGGTCGATTGTTCTATCATTTAGTTGCAATCCGGTTTGGTCCTGGGAGGAGGTAAGTGTGCCTTCCACCTGCTCCACCGCCATCTTTGATCTCCCTGGAGTGAATACTCTAGGTGAGTGAAGGCTTTGTCCTTAAGTCTTAGACACTTAACTATACCTGGTGTGGGCATTCATTCAGTCACCTCCTAACTTTGCTTACTGATATTTTATAGGTGAGACCATACCCTACTCTCCATCTTTTAAAAACCATGTTTAACTGAGCATCTAAACCTACTGAAATTTCAGTTCAAAAGATGTAACTTACTACTTTATAATATTAGAACCCGGTAGACTTGTTTACGATTTTTGCAACTGTACTTCCCACCTTCTTCCCTTAGAGAGTAATTGGAACAGTTGGATTACTCTACACTGAAAGAAGCAGCTTAGAGAAACTAACCAACTTCACTAACATAAAACCTGTTATACTTGTCAAAACAGTTGGAGTTTATATATATCCAGTTACTTAAATTTAATTTTAAAGTTTCCATTTCTTACACATTTGATGTTGTGTGGTAGATTCTGAAGTGTCAGATTCCTTTTGCATGGTTTTACAACCAATGTAAATGAAACAGTGTTCTGTTTTGCATGGAATCTTCTGAGAAACACTAGAAGCAAGCTCTCGGGCTGGTAGTTTGCATGATTTATGAAAAATTTCCTTCCTTTAGCACTGTTTTCTCTATAGCCACACAGTCTTTTGTTCCTTTTACCTTTTGTATGTGTATGAAACAGACTCTGTCATGCAGTCAAGACACTGAAATATCTCGCATTCCTTTCTCTTTTCTAATTTTTAAAGAAAAAATATTAAAGACTATTGTGCAAAATGTTAACAGAGAGAGAGTGTGTAAGAGAGGGAGAATCTCAATCACATTTAAAATCCAGAGCTAACCCTTCCTGGAGAGGAAAGACTACAGCAATGCCACACCAACTCTTCCAGAAGATAAAGAAGAAGGGGACGCTTCCCAACACACTTTATCACTGTGACTCTGATCCTGGAAACCAGACAGAGATCACACACACACACAGGGGAAAACTGCAGACCAGGGTCCCTCAGGACCATGAGACCTCTTGTTCATGAGCTGCAATCATCCCTTAACAAAGTCAAATCAAGCAATAAATACAGAGAATTATGTACCAGACCCTGTGGGTTTTATCCTCAGAATGTAAGGTTCATTTAACATTAAAAATTAATCACTGTAATTGTTCATATTTATGCAAAAGGAGAAAAACAGTATTTCAGTAGATGAAAAAAAGAATTTTACAAATTTAACACCGTTTATGACAAAGAAATTCTGAGCAAATGAGGCAGAAAGGGAACATTTAAAAAAAATAAAACATACCAAAATAGAACTAAAAGTTAAAAAGTAAAAAAAAAAAACAGTTAAAAATTTAATTATCAATGATCTTCTGTTTTCACAGAGTCATAAAATGCATAGCGGTGGAAGGAACCCTGAGAACTTCCATGCTAAAAGCTAACTTTATTGAGCACTTGCTAAGAACTCTATGAACATGATCTTTTTTTTTAAGATTTTTTATTTATTCACTTTTAGAGAGGGAAGGGAGGGGGGCAGAGAGAGAGAGAGAAACATCAATGTGCCATTGCTGGGGTTCTGCCCTGCAACCCAGGCATGTGCCCTGACTGGGAATCGAACCTGCGATGCTTTGGTTCGCAGCCCGCGCTCAATCCACTGAGCTACGCCAGCCAGGTGAACATTATCTTTCTTAAAGCTTACAGCCACTCTATAAAATAGGTACAATTTTTATTCCCATTGTGCAGGCGATGAAACAGGGGCTTAGAGAAATCAAATAAACTGCCCAAGGAAAACAACTAGTAAATGGCGCAGCCACTTTTCATCCACAGGTTTGTCATTTGCAGTTTGCGTCTTAACCCTTGTTCAGTACAACTTCTCATTGAGCCACTTCACCTTACAAATCAGGCAACTGAGGGGCTGGCCAGCCACGCTGCTGCCAGGCAACGACGAAGCTGGGACTAGCAGCCAGGCTGTATACCAGACGCCGGGGTGCTGCTTTCTTCCAGAAACTAAGTGTTACTTTCACATCTAACCCACCCACCCGCTCCTTTTCAACAAAACACTCATTTCTCCTTCTTGGAAGCCTCAAGCCCAAAATACTAGAGAAATAAATACCACTTAGAGAGCCAAGGATTGAATTTCGTCTCCCGCTCTGTTTAGCGGGCAAAACCACTAAGCCACACGGAGAGCGGAGAATGCTGCCCGCACCGGCAAAGAGCGCGTTAGAGCAGGACTGAGCGGAACCTCCCTTCACAGGAATGCAGATGGCAGGAAAGGTAAAGTATTAACAGGAAACAGAGGTAAAGAAAGTTAGGGGTGGCGGTGAGAATACTGCATGGCATTCATTTCCTGGAAATTTTAAACTCCGAGGCCTGAACAGGGACCGCAAGGGATATAAGTGCCCCCGGAGCCTGGGCCCACATCAGTTTGGGCCCTCTCAGGCACCAGGGTCTCAGAACCACCCAAGAGGTGCTGGATGGGGCCCAGGGTGTGGAGGCTCAGGAGCTCTGCTCTGCCCCAGGAGGGCTTGGCAAAGTTAAAAAGGAGGGAAAAAATTGGTCACAGTCGGAGCAACGTGAATTAAGAAGGAAAATGGTATGGGCTGGGTGGCAACTGCACAGGCCAGGAGGGAGAAGAACGCTCAGCAGCCTGCCTTTATACCGGCCAAAATCCCCTGAGCAAACGCTCTTACCCAGACCAAGGGGAGCCCACTGCCGAGGCAGGCGGTCTCTTCCCACCGTGAGCGGCATCATTCTGGGGTCCTGGACCATGTGGGAAAGTGGAGGGCAAGCATTTTGAGAACGGTTGACAAAAATGCAGTTCATAAGTTGGAAAGTAGTTCATAAATTTAAAACTTGGTTGTGAGTTGCCTCCTAACACCATCACGGTACACGGTACACGTGCACATGTGATGCTTCAGTGCAGCAGAAAGGTCCAATCTTTGATTTTCTTCCTCAGATGGAGTTTAAGTGGAATATACAGTAGGTCGTCCCTCGGTATCTGAGGGGGGACTGGTTCGATGACCCACTGAGATATCAAAGCCTTATACGAAATGGCATGTAACCTACCCACCTCCTCCCATATACTTTAAGTCGTCTCTAGACTCCTTCCAATACCTTTACAATGTAAATGCTACATAAAATGCTCTGATACTGTATTGTTTAAAGCATAATGACAAGGGAAAAAGTCAGTACAGACCTAGCCTAACAATTTTAAGCCTAACTAGTACCTTTTTTCAAACTGAGTCATAAAACGCATAGCAGTGGAAGGAACCCTGTGAAATTCCACGCTAATAGCTGACTTTATGGAGCACTTGCCAGGAGCTCTATGAACACCGTCTTATTTAAACCTTACAAACACTCAGCCCGCCCTCCTAGCGCAGTAGGCAGCATGTCAGTCTCATAAACCTTACAAACACTCTATAAAATAGGGACAATTTTTACTCCCATTGTACAGGAGATGAAACTGAAGCTTGGTGAGAGCAAATAAACTGCTCAAGGAAAACAACTAGTAGATGGCACAGCCACCTTTGAACCACAGGTTTGTCATAACAGCCACGACATAACAAACGTAACACTTTTTCCCAACATTTTCCACGTGTAGGTACTTGAATCTGCGGGTGCTGATCCCACAGATACAGAGGGCTGACTGTACAACAACATTCCAAAGTAGGATGTAGGTGATCATTTTTCCATCCCTGAAAACTGGGATTTAGTTTTAGCTCTTTGTTCTCCTCCCTCAAATATAAAGGGTATAGATATTTCACTTGCCACATCTGTTCCATTACAAAGTGTTTTTCTGGCCCTGACTGCGATGGCTCAGTTGGTTGGGCATCGTCCCGCAAAGTGAAAGGTAGCTGTCAGGGCACATACCTGGGCTGTGGATTTGGTTTCTGGCTGGGGCACATAAGAGAGGCAACCGATCAATGTTTCTCTCACACTTTGATGTTTCTTTCCCTCCCTCCCCTCCCCCTCACTAAAAATAAATAAAGTCTTTAAAACAGAAAAGAAATATTTTCTTGTAGCCACAGAGGTTAGAACATAAATATGAAAAAGAATATTTTGCATCTTAGAGAATATTCTTAACTTCTTTTAGTTTAATTTTGTGTTTTTAGGATTAGGAGCAAAACAAAACAAACAAATACAAAATAACCAAACAAGTGTAACACTGACCTCCTCCAAACTCCTAGAGTCCTAGGTTTAAAAACAGTGTGGAGAGTGGTCACCTCAGCGGCGCTGGCTGTACCAGACTGGTGTTCTGACACTGCCACGCACTATATGGCCTTCAGTAGGATCCTTAACTTTCCGAAACCTGGTTTTATTATCTGTCAAATGCAAATAATCCTCATTGCACAGGACTATGTTAAGGCTTGGACACAGGAACACTTGTTTTAAAGCACATAACACATAGCGCGAACTGTATCTTAGCTGCCACTGCAAGGAGTACAAAGTGGAAATTAGAAGTCCCATGGGGAGACGCCCGGGGACGCAGCAGGGCTGACCGCGGGCTGAGGCAGGGCCCCTGGAGCACAAGCAGCACCTCTGCGGAGGGCACTGCAGGTATCATTTACAGCTTCCTCCGGGCCGATTCTGTCCCACGCCCAGCACACAGCTGGTGGGTGGGCAGAGCCCTCACTAAGGGACCCAGAAAAGGCATGATTGCTTTGGGGAAATGTCAGAGACAAACACTGTATGGTTCCATGTACATGCGGGGCCGGGGAAGCTGTTGGAGAGTCAACGTAAATTACAGTTAACCCAGTATTTCCTATTTGCCGGTGTTCTGAGGTTACGATTGTCCACTGAGAAACTCCGGAGTTGCTGGGGTGAGCTGGAGATATGTTCAGAGAAAGATGAGACGCTTCTAGTGATTTCAGTCTAGAATTTGTAACAGTGGAAAATCGCAACGGTGGGAAGTTATAACTCATCCCACCATTCTTTTGACATTGTTTTTGTATGTGCAGACTCAGACTAACATGTGGCTTGTAGATGAACAGCAGGTTTGTATAAGAATCCTAGGAACTAACTTCAAAAGACACATTCTCCAACCTTCAGGCATCCTAGCTCTGGGAGATGACCTTCAACCATGGAGCCAGGATGACTAAACCATGATGACGCACACAAAACCATCGTTTGCCCTATCGGAATGCAGTGTGCTGGTCTGCACATAGAGAGCTCTGCAATCCTCTCCCTCAATCTCTTTGTTCTGTTCCTCTCTCCCTCATAAAAACCTCTGTCGCCACTGAGAGGTGGAGGTGGGCTTTGAGACATGAGTCCCCCATCCTCCAGGTGGCCAGCACCTGAAAACAAACCACTTGCCTTTACGTCAGCACCTGCATCTCGAGTATTGGTTTTCGCAGCGGCAGGCAGCTGGACCTGCGTTTGGTTACAAATGGACAGAGCCTAATAACTGGAAATAAGCTGGAAGGTTGGACAGGGCCAGAAAGGAAAAGTGTGCATGACATACTAAGGAAAACAGAGTTTGTCCTTGATGCAGAGGCAATGGGGAGCCAAAGGCACTTAAAAAAAGATTTTATTTATTCATTCTTAGAGAGAGGAGAAGGGAGGCGGAAAGAGAGGGAAAGAAAAGATGTGTGAGAGAAACATCGATCGGTTGCCCCCCGCACATGCCCTGACCAGGAACCAAACCAGCGTCTTGGGGGTCAACACCGACCAACTGAGCCACGCTGGTCAGGGCCAAAGGCACTTTAAAGCAGGGGTGCTGCATGCTCGGATTCACACTCCAGCATTCACACTCCAGCACGAGGACTCTGTTAGCAGTGTGAAACCGGGACTGCAACTGCGAGGGGAAGGCTTGGTTGCCTGCAGGTCAGCTGCCCACAACCCAAGAGTAGCAATAAACAAGTTAACTGTTTTTCTTCCTGTGAGATTTTCCTTTTTCCTTACTCATCTTGAAACAAAATATCCAAAGAAGGTGTCATGCATCTCTGCTGATGCTCTCCAAGGTAAAGAATTCCTGTGAACACGACAATTCTAGAGTGTAGAAACCACACGCATGTATGGTGAAGGCTCAGTACGGATGATTCATGTGCCACGAAAGAACAGTGGAAAAAGTCCTGAACCAGGTGTCTGTCTATCATAGGTTTTTTTCAGAAGTACGGGTTGTTGGAACTAAGGCAATTGTCCATAGGTTTTTATTTTCAGTGTCACATTTCATGACCGGAACCTGGGTTGCTACTTTTAAGCAATCAATACCCTCTGACAGGTAGGCCCGAAGTATAACCTTAATAAATGGAGTTTTCCTTACAGGCTGGATAACAGCCTTTGGTTTCAGATGTGAAGAGCTGCCAACATAGACTGACAGGTTTGCCCTGCCCCACAATGGGTAGGTGGTCCCCCCACACCCAGTTCCCTGGGCCCAGAGGTCTTTACATGCACCTCTTCTTTTCTAGAATACCAAAATAACCGTCCAGGTTGAAATTTGAATTTTCCTTGCAGACTCTTTTAAAAGTTCATAAAGGAGTATCAAATTCAGAGGACTCCCTTTCCGGAGGAGGGAGGGAGGAGGCAGTGAAATCGGAGGAGAGGCTGGAGGAGCTTCGGGTCCCTAAGGGGACCAGCCGGCCGTGTCTCCAGGATAAACAGTTTCAGAGAGGCTGCGCTGGGCACATGTGCTCGCTGTTTGCTTTGGCCACTGTGGGCCAAGAGGTCTCAGGGTGAGCTCTCCCCAGGGATCCCAAGCAGCTCCGAGCAGCCCAGCTTCCCCAGTGCGCAGCCTGCAGCCTGTCGCCTGGGGCTGCCCCGCAATTTCCGGCATCTGATCTACAGGGGACAGTCTACAGCTCCGAGGGCGGCCACCCTCGTTGGCCCAGCTCCCTGCAAACAAAGAATTCAGTTGGGCGCAGAGCTGCTGGGCTTCTGCACTGGGCGGAAGGCGCCGGCTCCTGATGCAAACCACATGCGCTAGAGGTTTCCAGGGCCGCAACCCAGACCCTGGGGAGCAGGCCTTGACCTCAGGCCTCTGTTGTCTCCCTCTCTTTCCAGAGCCGGACCCCTGGGCTCCAGACCACCAGTTCCCTGGCAGACCAGCGGTGGGTGGTTTTTATTTTTATGAAACGGCATCTCCCCAGCCCCCACTTACGGAAAACAACGAGAAACCCTCAAGGCCTGGGGCCTCTGCCTCCAGAGCCCCCTGCTGGTTTCTCTCCCTGTGGGCGAGCCCCAGGCTCCCTGGACAGGACAGTACGGAGGGCAGGTCTGTGGTGGGGCTGGCGGGAGGGGGCAGTGAGGGATAATTACCAAACTAGTACCATGTATCTTAATACACATGAACGCTTTTCAAATCTAAAACTTCATGAAGTTGCAAGACTAATGCATAGAGACATGTGTTCTCATTACAAAAAAGTGGGCACACGTCCAGGCCTCCATGACGCATGCTCTGCAATCCTCCTCCATTGCACAAGCCACCCCTGCTACTAAGTTTATGAATAGTCTAGGTTTTCCTTTGTTTTGTTATATGTACAGAAATATAAAATTTTGTTTTACCTTGAGCAAAAACAGGATTTTAGTGCCTGCGTTGTTTGTAACTGATTTTCAGTAGGTTTTGGAAGTTTTTCCATGCTAGCAGGTAGGGATTCACCTTCACAGTGAGGCAAGATAGAGGGGTTAGCTGGAGCAGAAGATCAGCAGTGTTGGCCTCCGGGCCACATCCAGCAGCACCCCTTTTTGGGTCCCCTCTCCCCCACCTTTCGCATGGTGTGCAGCTAAAAATGGGTGAAAGAAATTAAAGAATAATGTTCTGCGACTCATGACAGTTATATGAAACTTAAATTTAGTGTCCATAAATAAATTTTACTGGAACGCGGCCACACTTACTCACTGCTGTGTCGTCTCTGGCTGCAGTAGGCACACCACAAGCAAGAGCACAGCACAAGGCAGGCGCAAGCAGGATTACAGTTGTGAGTACGTACATGAAACACAGAGTTTATTCTTGTACTGTTATTTATGAATGATCATCTTATTTTCCATACGAACAACTGTAAAACAACTATAAAACTACTTTTGCCCCACCCTGTATTTGGGACAGAAATCACATGACTTATAAAACCTAAAATATTTACTCTCTGTGCTTTTACGGAAAGACCGCAAACCTTTGAGCTAAAGGATAGTTTTCAACTCAGTAGGATGCAAATGTTCAAAAAGTTCTTGCACTATTAGACATAAAAAATGAAGCAGAGGAAAGAGGGCTGGCCTGAGTTAGGGGCCTGGGTGCCAGGGCAGTTCTGCGCCGTGGGAACCCCTGTGGCCTTGGGTAACCAAGTGCAACTCCTCAGGGCTCAGCTTCCACAGCTGCTGTACAAAGGGTTAGACCAGATCTCTAAGCATCCTTTCAGTGGCAGCACTTTAAGATTTTAACTTTAGAATTTCTACATTTGTTAGTGGGTTGTCATACCCATCAACTGGTGGCGTGAACCCTCTAGGTCAGTGTGTGGGCTGATGGCCTGGTGTCTGTTGTTATTCAATCTGCCTCTTTTCTGTGTCCTTCCCTGGCCCCAACCCTCCACCCATCCACCTTGCTAAAAGGCTTCTCTGCTTGCTCTAGACCAGAGGTGTTCGCCTCCAGCACACTGGGGGCCAGGTCATTCTTCGTTGGTGGGGGCGATCCCATGCACTGTGGCCTGTGTGGCAGCATCCCTGGCCTCTATCCACTACATGCTAGCTGTCCCCACTCCATAACCCCAGCTTCCCCTTGGGTGTGGCAATCAAATATTTTCAGGCCTTGTTAAGGGTTTCCCAGAAAACAAAATAGTTCCCATCAAGAACCACTGCTCTAAATCTGGGTCTCTTATAGCGCCTGCCCAGGCGGCTTGATTCTGGTTCATGATGGGCTCTTCTGTCTGCGCAGTGCTAGGGCATCTGCCCTGTACTACAACTTATTACTGAATTCATTTTGATACTTTTCATGAGGTGGTTTACACTGTTTTGCTTTCATCATTTACAACATGCATTCTTCATCCCCAGAAGCAGAGTGAATGCCTTTGGAAGCCAGGGGCTGTCTTTCAGGACTCCTGTGATTTTGCACTTGTACACAAAGACTTCAATCGCACTTATTCAGGCAAATCTCCTCCTCTCCACTGCGGCTGGGCAGATGGGCTACTGTCCCTGGTAGAGCCAGAGAGAGAGAGAGAGAGAATTAAGCTGATTGAATCCACGTTCTTCGGCTTTGACCTTGATCCTGGTGTCAGAGATAGGACAGGAAAGGCAATGAGAGATTAGATTATCTGGGCACTCCCTAATTCAGGATACTACAATGATCTTAAAAATTGTTGAGATATAAGCCTAAGATTAGAGAGTGACTCTTTAGGCAAGTTTCCATGGCACTTGGAAACCACGGCAGGCACCGTGGCCCAGAGTCCTATAGTCAAAGTCCTAGCGGGTGAAGAAGAAAATTGGGGGTGAGGGATTCCTGGTGTAAAATCACCTAGAAGGAGTTGTGTGTGAGGTTCCTGGCTGGGTAGGGCTCCCTAAAACAGGCAGTTTACTCCTGGACATTGTTGGGAACCGCCCTGCCTGGTATCAGAAGCTGTAACCCCCACCTAGGCTAAGGCTGAGGGAATGACCTTGGAACCATAAGCTAGCAAGGAGACAAAAGCTTATCTCCCTGGCAGGAGCACAGCTTCTGCTCCTTTTCATTTCACCCTGCCTGGACCCCAATGCTTGGTTGGTTAGCCAATGACAGGTAAGATTCCCCAAGGGGGGAACGACCTAAGACAGGCACGATCACATGGGAGGCCCCCGAGGAAGGACTTCAGGGGCTACAGCAAAAGAGGGTGATGGACCCTCACCCTTGGGCTTTGACAAAGCCTGAATGCTCATTCCATCTGCAAGAAAATCTCCTTATCTCTTGATTGCCTTAGTTCCCCTTGCTCCACCTAAGCCTGAAACAATGACAGGGTGGTGCAGCCCTGTACTGGAAAGGGCGGGTTCCCTGGGTGATCAGGCCTAAGAAAGAATATGTAAAATCCTGTGAAACCTGCTTTGTTTAGAATGCTCTCAGTTGAATGAGAAGGGTCCAAGGAGGAAGTAAGTTTGTTCCTCAAAATTTTACAGCTCTTTGACCCTGACTTAAAGTAGGCCCTCAGAGTTCCTTGTTATTTGATCCTTACTTCCCTGCAATGAGTAATGAGCTTTACCTGAATTCTTGTACAAACAAACCCAATAAAAAGCCTGCTGGGACAGGAGAATGCGTGCCCTCCACTAGGGAGGGTGGCCAAGGCGATTTCCACTTGGAGAGTGGCCACTCCGTCCCTACTTCTCCACAGAAAATTGCCTGTTTCTGTGTATGTTCATTTCTCGTGTGTCGATGAGCCATCCGCAGCGTTCCACGGTCACTGCTGGTCGGTGATCGTGCATCAGGACATGAACCCACACTTTCTTATCTCTGGGCCAAAGTCCCACATCTCAACTCTGGTCCAGGGAGGGACACGTCAAGACCCCAGTGGAGGTTCCTGACAACCTACCTCTGGGCCAAGTCCCTCACCTGTGTGGGGGCATGGCACTGGGGGGCCTTATTTCCAGCTCCCCATCCTAAATATTTTAGCAAGCTGCCTAAGGGCAGGATCCATGCGCCACTGTTCCTATAATACCACTGAGGGGGATAGGCCCTAAGGCTGCCCCCATGATCCCTACCTCCTGGTATTCATGTTTTTGTGAATAAAACACCTGGCCCTTGAGTGTAGGTGGGAGCTGTGACTTGCTGCTAACCAACAGAATGCAGCCAAGGCGATGGCTGTCCCTTGCACAATGGCGGTGAATTACATGGTGCTCCAGCCAGCAGATGAGTCAGGTGCTGTCCTGCTGTTGTACTGTGAACTGGCTACAGGGAGGCCACGTGCCAGGGAGCTGGGGCTAGTCTCTGGTCACAGCCAGTAAAACACAGAAACCCTCCATCCTATACCCACAAGGAACCAACTGCTGCCAACAGCCATGTGAATGGCGGGGGCAGGGGGGGGCACATCCTTCCCCAGGTGAGCATCCAGGTGAGAAACCAGCACTGGCTGAGACTCTGACTGCAGCCTTGGGAGGCTCTGAGTGGTGGAAGCAGCTAAGCCTTGCCTGGACTCCTGGCCTGGAGCCATCCTCAGATAATAAACATCTGTCATTTTAAGCTGCTAGGTGTGTGGTAATTTGCCACATAGTAACAGATAATGGATTCACACATCCATTCAGTTTGTGCACGGAGGGCTTTGTGACCTGCAGTGCACTGAACATGCATAAGGCATTACCAGATACCGAGCACAGCGTGTGCTCTCGGTAACTGTGCGTGGTGTTCTTGGTAAAAAGAGGCTGGAGTGAGCATCATAGTGAGCATCACGACAGAAAAGCATGCAAAGGGGATCACAACGCGAAACAACAGACTGTGGTTTTTTTTAAAGGGCAGGGATGTCCTTGTGGACTCATAGGCCGGTTGCACAAGGACTTTCTCTCTGACAGCGTGGGCTCTGTTCCCGCTCCCCTACCTGCCTGTGTGACAGACCCCAGCCACTGCTGCTGTCCCACCCCTCAGACTCAGTGGGCTCAGGAGCTGGGCTAGCCACTGAGCCACACCTGGCCCTTGCGTTCTCGAAATGTGGCTAATTGGAATTAAGATGCATCTTAACTATAAAATACACACTGGATTTTGAACACTTGGTGAAATAAAAAAAGAGCAAAATATGTTGTTAACTTTTTGTACTAATTACAAACTGAAATATTCTGTATACTTAGGGTTAAATAAAATATATTATTAAAATTAATTTCAACTGCTTCTCTTGCTTTTTTTAGACATGTCTACTGGAACAATTTTAAATTACATGCAACCTTGCCCTGGCTGATGTGGGTCAGTAGACTGAGCACATGCAGATCTGAAGACATTGAACGTGAGGTCTATTCTCTTAATGAACGTCTGCAGCGCACCTGCGACCCAGTGTGGTCGCCCGAGGCACAGAGTTGCACAGCAAAATGAACTCACTCTGCTGCTCCGCTGAAGCTGTGCCTGTGATTAGCATCTCCCCCCACCCCCTGCCCCACCAGTCCCTGGCTGCCACCTTTGGTTCCACGGATCTGACAATTTTAGAGACCTCATACAAGTGGAATCACGCCATATTGGTCCTTCTGTGGTGACTTATTTCACTGAGCACAATGTCCTCCAGGTTCATCCGTGTCTCGGACTGCAACACTCCCTTTTCTAGGCCGCATAATATTCTGTGAAAGAACAGCATGTACCTAATTGCATGGTCGTGAGAATTAAATTGTTTACAGATAGGGTTTCGTGCTTGGCACATGTATGCACTGAATAAATGTTGGTTTTCCATGATTTCTTTATTTCTCTCACTTTAAAAGACTGCTGTTTGGGGAAAACAGACATGGATTGGGCACAACCGTGTTCTCGAGTCACAGTGTTGGTAGGGAGTCAATGTGTGGACGAGTAGAAGCAGGCCCACCCCTCGGCTCTGGGACCTGCCTTCGTTCTTAACTCTGCCCTTAGCTCGTGTGACACCCTCTTCTTGAGGGTTTCCTCCTGCCTGGTCCCTGTCATTGGTTCTTCTCTCCCATGAGGATGGCCTGTGAATACCAGGATGTTGGTGCCGACCGACACTCCGTCTTCAGCTCTTTCACTGCTCTCTGCACACAGCCCCCTAGTCTTCTCGTCACCTGCAGAGCTTCCCTGCAGCTAAATGCTGATAACTCCCAAACTTAGCTTTCCCACCCAGATCTCTTCCTCTAAGACCTGCAGGTGCCGCTGAAGTAGCTCTCCTTGGGTGTCTCACAGGCACCTGAACTTGGAGAGTCCCAGTTCAGCACTCTGCTCCACCCCCATGCTCCTTATCTGATTGAACGGCACATCCCCTACTTGCTCCACCAGAACCAGGGAGGCACGCTTGCTCCCTCTCCTCCTTTGCTTTACATTCACTCTGCCCCAGTTCTCTGATCCTATAGATTCTGCTTTCTGAATGCCTTTGACTTTGACCCTTCTCCATCTTATCTGCCCCACTGTAATGCAGCCCCCACAGGGTCTTCACTGAGTTACCTACACAATGGACTCCTTGCTTTCAGTTTTATATGTTCATATTCCCCATTACTTTCTTTCTAAACCACTACTTTCTCCAGGTTCAACTTCAATTCAGTATAGTAAAAGGATGCTTGGAGATCTCACTCTGCTTGGTGCACCAACCTCATCCCTTATGACGGTCCCACTCCCATGCTATGTTCTAGCCACAATGATCGCGCCCTGTCCCACACAGGAACTGCCAGACCTCTGTCTCGGCACTCATGACTTCCTCCCACTAGTGCTCCCTTCCCTGCCCTTTCATCTTGCCTGTGGCCCCATGATCACCCTTCTACCAGCCCCTTGAGACCCAGGGGCCACCTCCTGTAGCACACCTCTCTTGACTGTCCCTCCCCTGTCTTCCCCAAGTGCTGTCTGCACACCTCCCTCCTAGCACTCTGTATTAGGATGCCTCCCCCACTGGACTATCAGTGCCTGAGGGTCAGGGCCATCCAGCGCCTTCCTCACTGCCTCTTCGGGACCTGGCAGTGCTGCCACTGACAAAGTGTTCAGGAAATGGTTTCCAAAGAAATGAGTGGAGGTCACGTAACTTCCCTGGCAGGGAGGCAGTATTGAGTGGTTCAGTACACTCAGTCTCCAGTCAGACTGTATAAATCCAAACCTTGGTTCTGCAGCTTACCTAGAGGCAAGTTACTTCATCTTTTCATGCCTCACTATCTTCATCTGTAAAATGGGGATAATAATGGTACACAACCTCAAAAGTTTAGTGGTGAGAATTAAATGAGTTCATATCCAGAGGACACCCATCACGGTTCCTGGAACGTTGTAAGTGCTACGCAAATGCAGCGGTTATGTCTAGGGCTGCAGAGCTGTAGTAGCTTTCAGAGCTGGCATTCGCCCAGCTCTGCCTGACCTCAAAGCTTCTGCTGCCTCTACTGTGCCGTGCCTCTGCACGAGGGCACTGGGATGCAATCTGAGTAGAAGAGGAATGAGCGTTGGTGGCCTGAAGTTCTGGCAGCTGAAAACTTAGCATGAAGGGTGTGCCTGCTTATGGCAAGAGAATGGGGAGAAAAGTTGACCCATAATAGGAACATCCCAAACCTGCAAGTTCATGAACTCTGGTTTCTGTCCTACTTTCTATTACTCATACTACAGCCACAGATTGTTTTCTGGCTTAACTTAGCACTCGGGAAGGGCACTGATGTCTAGGGTGGTTTCCTGGGGCAGTGGGGATTTTCAGCCCCAGGCTTCGGGCCTTCTACAAGATGACAAGATTCTGCACTGGAGAACTCTAAGGCAGAATGTCGAATTCTCTAAACTTCTGCCCTCATCCCATAAAAGTCCCACCTGTGTCTCCCTGACTTTTACAATGGGAAGAGAGCCAACTGTGTGCATGGCCCAGGTTCTGGTCAATGCTAAAATTTTTATAAATTATCAAGACCTCACTCTGGCCAGTGTGACTCATTTGGCTGGAGTGTCATTCTGTAAGCCAAGAGGCTGCAGGTTCGATTCCTGGTCAGGGCACATGCCTGGGTTGCAGATTCAATCCCCAGCCGGGGTCCATTTGAGAGACAACCGATCAATATTTTTCCCTCACATAGATCTTTCTCTTCCTCTATTTCTCCCTCCCTTTCCCTCTCCCTACAATCAATAAGCATGTCTTGGGGTGAGGATTAAAACAATGAATTAAAAAAATTTAAAAAATGACTGAGACCTCTCCTTTGACAACCCAACATGTTGCCCTTCCCAGGGGTATGCTTGCTCGTTCCACAGCATCTTTATTGTTGGCGTGTTTATTATTCAGAACCAACACAGTCGATCTGTTCAGATTTTTCTAGTTCTAGCACCATTCCCCTAACTCAGGCTTTCATCACTTCACTCCTACAGCTCCCTGTCCGCACCCCCGCCCCCAACCCCACCAGAGCACCTCCACAGCCAGCTGGATGCACGTGCCTGTAGCTCAGTTCTGATCGCAGCCTTCACGCCTGCTGGCCACGCAGTTTAAGCTCCCTCCACCCAGCCTTCTCATTCATAGAATGGTTACACGATGCCCCGCTCACTTTGTTACATGGCTGTGCAAAGGAAGTGAGATAATATTATGAAAACTAGTCATTGTAAGGGGCTATCCACCAATGTTATTCCTGTCGTTACTTCATGACCCAGCTGGAAAGCTATCAGTGAGAGGACAGGGCCCTGCCCCCAGCCCTCTGCACTCCACTGTCAGCTCGCTTTCTCAGCCCTTCTCTTCTCTTCTCCCAGAAGATGATGCTCCAGTCTCACAAGACTGGTCCAGACAAAGCCTCTGGGTGTGTCTGTGCAGAGCCCCATCTGACCCATTTTCCACACTCTTCCTCCCACCTGGAGGAAGAGCTCCTTCTCCCCACTCCCTCACTCCACCCTTACGCAAATCTTACTTTCCTTTCCAGCCAGCTCAGTTCCCACCTCTCCAGCAAAGCCTTCTGCAAACCCCACTGGTCCACGGGGATTTCCTCATCTCCTGAGTTCATGCCCGTAGTTCACACAGCACAGCAGCCTTATTGATGGACTCATGTGACTCTTCACATGGGTGTGATTGTTCTCCTCTAAACTAAGCACCCCTTGTTACGGGCTGAATTGTGTCCCCTCAAAATCTATATGGCAAAGGCCTAACCTCCAGCATCTGAGAATGTGACTGTATTTGGAGAGAGATCTTTAAAAAGGTGATTAAGTTAAAACAGGCCATCCAGGGGGAGCCCTGACCCAATGTGACTGACGTCCCAGTTAGAGGAGGAAGTCTGGACACAGGCAACACAGAGAGAGGACCGTGTGGAGACAGGGAGAGAAGACGGTCACCTGTGAGCCAAGGAGAGAGGCCCCAGAAGAAACCAACCCTGTCCCCACCGTGATCTTGGCCTTCTAGCTAGCTCTGAGAACTGTGAGGAAACACATTCTGTTGTCTAAGTCAGCCAGTCCGTGGGCCTTTGTCAGGGTTGCCCAAGCAGACTGCTGCTCCACGTCAGGACAGCCACTTCTGATTTTTCTCTAAAGCTCAAAGTAGAAAAGTATTTGCCAAGCATCTTGTCATTTTCCCCCCTTGCTCCCATAGGTCCCCCTGTATCTTTTCATGTGTATCATCTACGGCCCGCCCGGACCATAGATTACTGAAGTGCTGGGCTGTGCCTTCTATTGCAAACTCACTAGGACTTGGTACTCGATTGTGAGCACAGAGGTTGTGTAAGAAAAATGCCTGAAGGGGCGCATGTTTCGAGAGTGTCTCAGCCACTGGGCCAATGATACAGATTGCCCTCAAAGAAGTTCACTGAGGACTTTTCTTCTAAAGGTTTTCTCTATAAAACTAAATGTCTTGTCACAAAATGCATCTGGCTGAGAGAGTCCAGAGCAATGACACTGAACATACGTGACATTAAAGCATCTCCCTAGCCCTGGCTGGCATAGCTCGGTGGATTGATCACAGGCTGCAAACCAAAGCATCGCAGGCTTGATTCCCAGTCAGGGCACATGCCTGGGTTGCAGGCCACAGCCCCCAGCAACCGCACATTGATGTTTCTCTCTCTCTCTCTTTCTACCTCCCTTCCGTCTCTACAAATAAATAAATAAAATCTTTAAAAAAAAAAAAAAAAAAGCATCTCCCTGGCCAATGCTGATGGAGTTCCCAAGCTTGGGGCTGTGTTGCAGCAAGCACTGAGGTTCAAGGTTGCCCACTGTACATGTGCCCGGCACTGAGCTCTCCTCTCCCCAGGCACAGAACAGCCTCCAGGGCCTGAACAAACAACAGCTCCAGCTATTTTCTGTCCAGGAGGAAAGAAGGCATGATGGAAAACTTTTATCTGCTCTTTTTCTCGGAACTTCCTCTGTTCCCCTGCCAGCTTCTCCTTTGAGTCCTAGGGCCATGACCACATCTATCCCCAGAGACTTACCTCTCCCACTTAAGAATTTTGGCACAAGTATGGCAAACAGAAAATCCTTTTTTTCTTAGGCCCTTTAATTAAGCAGAGGCAGGTTGGAACATTCAAAAGCAACTTTACTGTGAACTACAGCGGGAGCAAGCCCAAACCATAGGCAGAGTATGCCAACATTTATGAAGTATTTGTTTTGAAACCACTGGCCCACTGAATTTGCTCATAGGTGTTATTCTTTCAATCTCTAGGCTGAGGTAATTCCTCTTTAATTCACAGGCTCCTCTTCCTCTTATTCTGTTCTTTCAGAGAAGGCATGGGGACTGGACACCTGTCACAACTGTCATAAATTGACCTTCTGCCAAAAGGTGGGTTGTGGCCCACCCCAGGATGCCTATGGAGCCCTCTGCCTTAGATCTCATTCTACATGGCATGACAAAGTATATGCTGAACCATACTCCTCACCCCTCCTCCACTTGGGTAATCTCAAGACTGAGGTCTTGTCCCCTATCTTGACTGTGCCTTTCATTTGTCAGTGAGAATCTAGTTCCTCTTTTGATTGGATATGGGCCAGTAAACTTGAAGACACAAAACTGGCTCCCTTGCCTAATGCTCTCAGTAAACAGCTCTAGAATTTACAGCATAAGGTCTAGTGGGGCAGCCCTCCGAGGTTGCCGCCTGGGAAACGGCTTTTCTGTGGTACTTATGGGTCGACATCTGCAGGGTGGAGGTCTTGCCCATTTGTGCTCTTCGCACAACGGGGCCCTTAGATGGGGCTTACCCTGGAGTTCACAGTGCTAGACTGGAAAAGACTTTAGATCACTCACCATGTAAGATACCATGTCAAGACACAGCACAGCATGTCAGGTCAATACGGTGACCACTTAGAATTAGGGAATGATCGTTGGTTTAGAATCAAGAAGTCCAGGTTGGAGCCCCAGTTCTATCATTAACTAATCTAACTGACCTTGGGTAAATCCCCTTCACCTTCCTGGGGCTTTAAAATAATAATTACTTTGTCTTCTACTGAAATTATCACAACTTGTATAGAAAGCCTATGACCTGTCACTGACCAGAAGTTCTGATAGGCAGTTATATAAGCCTTTGATAAAAATAATGGGAAATGACATACATAGTTCATGTAGTTTGGTGATCAAAAATATTTCAAAATATGGGCTCATTGGGAGAAAAACAACAGAAAGAGCGTTGGTGGTTAAAACCGTTGAAGACTATTCTAGTAGGTGATACAGATGTTTCTCTAACATTCTCTGACATTCCAGGATTCTTTTATTATTCTTGTAAAGATTATTTATTTATTTATTTACTTTTAGAGAGAGGGGAAGGGAGGGAGAAAGAGACAGAGAGAGAAACGTGGATGCGAGAGAGAAACATGGATAGGCTGTGTCTCGTATGATCTGACTGGGGGGACCAAACCTGCAACCCAGGCATGTGCCCTGACCAGGGGTTGAACCAGTGACCTTTTGCTTTGCAGGATGACGCCCAACCCACTGAGCCACACCGAGAATTCTTGTTTTGTATCGTAATTGCACGAGGAAAGTATGTGAAGCCTGGGCAAGCAATGAAGGTGGGAATAGCAAGGTGGTGAGAGACAAGGGAATGTTAGGGATGGAAAGAATATTTACTTGATGACCATTTGCAACACAGCAAGTCTGTTCTATCATTAAATATGTCCACCCTGTGAGGAAGGTATTGTTCTGCTGAAGGAGGAAGAGGCTCGGAGAGGTTTGTTTTTCGCATAGCTTTGAAGTGGTGGAGCTAGGATCTGGCTCTAGCTCCAGATAAGCTGCTTTTTAAAACGAATGTTCTGCCTCTGATGTCATGAAGTCTTGTCATGCACAGACATGGCAGCCAGGTCCTGGATGGCCTCCAGGGACTCCTGCCTCCTGGCATCATAGTTCTTCCCTACCCCGAATACGACCGACTTTTGTAATCCATAGGATCTTGCAGAAATGATGGTGTGTGACTTCTGAGTCTAGATCATAGGACACATTGTGGCTCTACTTCTCTTGGACAGTGCCCTCCTGGGGATGCCAGGCACTATGGCATGAAGATGATAAAGCAGCTCACGGGGAGGCCCGCACGGGGGCGGGGGAACTGAGGTTTCTTCCACCCAGCAGGTAAGTACCTTGGAAGCTGTTGCAGATCCAATGTTTGGGCCCCTACCCCCAATTCCTATGTTTAAGGCCTAACCCTACAGTGTGGCTATATTCGGAGACAAGGCCTATAAGGAAGTAATTAAGGATAAAAGAGGTCACAAGGATGGGGCCCTAATTTATAGAATTAGTGTTCTTATAAGAAAAGACACCAGAACAACCTCTCTCTCTCCCTTCCCACCTCTACCCCTACCCCTTTCTCCCTGTGCCCACGAACCGAGGAAAGGCCATATGAGGACACAGTGAGAAGGCAGCTGTTTGCAAGCCAGGGAAAGAGCCCTCACAAGAAACTGAATTTGCTGGTGCTGTGATCATGGACTTCCAGCCTCCAGACTGTGAGGAAATCAATGTCTGTTGTTTAAGCCCCGCAGTCTGCGATATGTTATCATGGCCACCCAGGTGGACTCACACAGAGACACAGATCTTCAGCCCCAGGCAAGCCCTCAGATGACTGAAGCCCCCATTTGCCTGAAAACTCATGGGCAATCCTGAGCCAGAACCACAGAAACTATGAAATAATAAATATGTAGTTTCCTTATTTGTCAGGCAGCAATAGGTAACGAATGCAAGGAGTGAGGGAGAGGCAGTGGGCACCAGGGGCCCTCTGTGTAGCTGGAGAAGGAAGCTGAGTTGGTGAGACTTCACCTGTGGGACAAAGCCCAGAGATGCCACATCCTGCTGGTACAGTCTCACAGGTGACACCTCCTTCCTCCAGCTTCGCCAAATGGAGGTGCTACAGAGATACCCAGCTGTGCTCCACTGTGCAGATAACCTCTCCCAAATGATGCTGCCTTCCTCCCAGGAAGATCTGCTCGGCACTCCCAGCACAGGGCACACGGCTCCAGGCAAAACCTCTGAGGGTTTCACCACAAGGACACTGTCTTTCCAGGAGTCTATCTTTCACTTGGGCAATCAATTATTTCAGTGAACATTTCTAATGAATGCTGAGACTGATGGCCAGATTCCCGTTTAACTGTTTTAGGAGCAGAAACAGTAAGGAATTGTTACACCCAGGAGAATGGAGGAATCAGAGGGGCAAAATATCTGGGACCCATTTACCAGCTGGCTCTGCATTCCAAAATAAAGTCCAGAGGAAACTGAGTGGCTTTAGACATCAGGCCTAACCTCCTGAATGCCAGAGACAGGATATCTTAGAAACCATCCAGGAAGTCCTCTGTAGTTCATGAATAGAGACAAGGTAAAGGCCCGGAGATTGAGTCACTTGCCCAAGCCTGAGTGATGTGTGCGTGATGGAGCAGAGCCTGGCCGCTAGCCTCTGCAGTTTCAGAGCACTGCTGGGTCGCCCTCCAGGACTGGGAGGAGGGTGAGAAGCAACACCAGGAGGTTCTAAGGGGGGCCTTGGCCCTGACTCTGCTCTGCACCACTGCTGTCCCTGCAGCCATTTCTTCATTAGATAAAATTCTCCTGCTCCTTTGTGGTCCCCTTTGCACCAAGCCCCCAGGTTTGGTCTCGTGGGCTTTCTCACAAAGATCACTCAGCTGACCTGAGAAACAGGACTGCACGCTTCTTTGCTCAAACTCAGGGTTGGAAGCCAGTGGAAGGGAAAGCATCCTGGACGGCAGGTTGGGGTGACTGGGCTGTAATATCAGCCACCTAAGTTCCACTCTGAGATCTCAGACAAGTTGCTACTGCCTGTCAGCCTTCAAGTGCCCTTTCTAATGGTAGCCTGCCACCTCATCGGTCAGAGGAAGCAAGCCCACGTAATGAGTTCACCGGCTAACTCTCAGCATCGTGCCTGGATAACAGAATGAGGCCATCTCCATAAAATACCTCTCCTGGAGAAGACTGTTTAAGAGAAGAAGCAATAAGGGAGGATTCAGGCCCTGTAGACAATTGCAGCACCAGTCTCCACTGCTAGGAATCAGACTCAGGGACTGCAGGGACAGTGACATGGGGGCCTGCTGGCTCTGGTGGACCCGTGCGCCTCGCTGGGTCTCACTATCTCCCTCTTGAAAAAGGCACTGCTTGTTATTTTGTCACATGTGTTTGGCTGTTGGGTGTGTTAGTCTAGTTTAGCAATAGCTCACAAAGCCAGTAGACTGCTCAACTAGTCACAGTCCCCAAAACCAATGGTAGTTCAACTGTTGTCTTTGTATTGTGCTGTGTCAAATACAGAGGCTTTGAAACTGGATAGACCTGGGTTCAAAATCTGCTCTATCGTGTCCTGGCTGTTGGACTTGGGCAAGTTACTTCACCCTCTGAGCCCTAGGTTGTTCGCAGCTACAGAGGGACTCCACAGTGCAGTCCAGAAAAGTGTCCAGTGAATATTCGCTGTGACTACTGCTCTTCTCTATCTGATTCATTAGCCCCCTCTGTGTGCCAGGAGTTGTGTGGGGCCCTGGGGGTCAAATAGGAAAGAGGGTCATTCCCATAGAGAGCTCATGAAGCAGTTGCTATACAGGCCTGGTTCTAAGGCATTTGCAACATGGAAGAAGGCCAGTGACTTGTCAAAGCCTTAGAGAATGAACGTGCTGAGAGAGGGATGGGGGTGTGTGTGCACATTATTTTAAAAAGTTTGACTACAGCAATGTCTGGGAAGCCCAGCAAAATCCCAGTCTCTCTTGGGAACTATTTAACAGTTACTTTCGGTAAGAAGATAACAGGCTATGAACCTTCCAGAATGCGCTCATACCAGGTTCCCTGCAGGATGCTGTGTAGGCAGAGCTGTGCTGCCCATCCTGGGGTGAGCCTGGGTGTGAGGGCAAGGAGGAGGGAAAACAGAGGCCAGTGGGTGAGAAGGGTAAAGAGTGTCCCCTTATGTCTCCTTTGGACCCCACACTGCAGGCAGCAAACGATCCCAGACAAGCAGGCATGGGCACTGTCTGAGTGTGTGTGACAGCTGCATGTACAGTCCATTACATAGAGTCACAAACACTGAGAAACACTGTAGGGTGTTGGTTTTCATATCAGCTGTCTCTATGGCCTGTCTTGGGATAACTGTCTTATGCTTAATCAAATGGGGGACGGTCAACTGACAAATTGTAAGGCAGTGAGCTAAGTGCTGTTAGGGTGAGGAGGTGCCGCACCACACTGGGGCACACGACGGGGTGGCTCCTGGGGCCCGGGGGATGCCCCCGTCTCCCAGGGTGTGCAGGTGTTTCCCATGATTCCCTGCAAATACTCTCAGTTGGTGAATAATTGTTGCTTTAAAAATTCTTTTCAATTTTTAGCCCAAAAAGGAACAAAATGGGGAATTCATCCATTTTTTTTTTTACATCTACCACGTTTGTGTGTTGTAAGGACCTCCTGCCTAAGGATGACAATGATGTTATCACAAGCTAACAAATGCTCCAAGAACCACAAAACAGACCCTTCTGAAGGGAATTGATTTCAACAATCCACCTATGTTCTCAGGAACCTTTCTTACCCGGAGAAGATCAACAAATACTGACATTTTGGGGAGGACATCCTGAGCACATTGTGCCGAGCGGCTTCTGTGCAGGTCTGAATGGCTTCCTAGAGGCCGGCTTGCAGAAACAACAACAGCCCCTTTCAGGAGAAAGTTGGAGAGCACAGCAGACATGCAGCACAAGGGCCTGGGGAAGAGGAGCCTTTGGATTATGCTGGATTATTCAAGATGGTTCTGGGTAGAGATAGGCTTTTGCTCTTCTCTCCTAAAACGTAGAGAATGAACGGCTAGGGCCTCCTTCCCGGTGAACATCTCAGGGACAAATACCTCAAAGAAGTCGACAAGGAACTTGCCCTCCTCCTATTCAATGGTTGAAAGAGGCAACTTTAGATTTCCTGGGCTCTCCTCTGACAGCAACACTGGGAAGGGGCAGGAAAGGCAGTTCCTTGTCTGATAGTACGTACTGAGTACTGAGGACAAACTCCGGGCCCAGTCCTTGGCTCTGCCTGATGCAATTTGCAAGAGAAGTACTCTAAGACTTGGCCTCTAACTGCAAGTCACTTACCTACTTGGGGGGCTAGAGCTAAGGTAGGTGGGGAAAATCGTTTCATCCCTTAGGTATTTCCTGAGCCCGTCCCGTGTGCTAGGGCAGTCCACCCCTCCCGCCCGTGGGAAGCAGTGCAGTTTCTGTCCTTCGGACACAGCATGGCTGGGCCTCAGCCCCAGGCCACAGTGCTCTAAGGGCCATTTTAAGACCACCATCAACACCATCTGGGAACTTGTTACAGAAAACAGTTCTTGGTCCCACCCCACAATCTCTGGGGGTGGGACCAGCACTCGGTGTTCTTTTGTTTGCTTGTTTGTTTTTAGTCCTCACCCAAGGACATTTTTTTTTTTCATTGCTTTTAGAGAGAGAGAAAGAGAGACAAGAAAGGAGAGAGGAAGGGAGAGAGCGCATTGATTGATTACCTTCCATACATGTCCAGACTGGGGATCCTGTGCACCAGGACCAGGAATTGAACCTGCAACCTAAGTATATGCCCTGACTGAGAATCAAACCTATAACTTCTCAGTGATGGGATGACACTCCAACCAACTCAGCCACACCAACCAGGGCAGCACTCCGTGTTTTAACACGCCTTTCAGGTGCACGTACACTCAGATCTGAGAACCATCAGATTCAACAGGCCTGGAGTGGGATGTGGAGATTTGGGCTCCTGAATGTTTCCAAAGTTGCAGAAAGACATCGATGCATGGCTGGGACTGGGGACTACTGTGCTGTGTGCAGCAAGAGAGCTGAAGGGACGTGGAGAGCAGGGCCCTGGACATGAAGGAGCTCAGTCTCATGGATGGTGTTAAACTGGTGCTCACCCTGCATCTCAAAGTGGAGCAGGATTCCAAAGAATTGCAAAAGCACCTTTCAGAGGGACAGGTGAGCAAAAGGGCTGGAGGCAGAGAGGCATGGGAAAGGCAGGTGACAGCCTGTGCTTTACTTGGCTCTGAGGAAAGCACCCATTTACCCATATTTCACCATGTGTAATGCACACCCGTATTTTTGGCCTAAACTTTCAGGAAAAAAATTTTTTGTTTTAATTTTTTTAATTCGTTTTTTACTTGCTCATTTTTAGATACTTGTTTTTTTGTGTTATAAAAGGATTTTAGTGGTTTTGAACATATTATGGTACAAGATATTTTACATAACAAATCATTATAAAACACAAGAACAGATACAAGGTATTTCAGGCACTACCCATGTATAATGTGCACTCTTATTTTTCCCTAAAAAATGTGGATAAAAAACTGTACATCATACATGGCAAAGTATGGTATTTACTTAATGATGTCCACTCTTGCAGATAATTATTGATCATGTATAGCTCAATGATTTCCAGAAAGGACTGGACGTGGCTTATGATGCTGAAACACATCTAACACAGGAACAGGAATAATGCAGAGAGCAGCATCCGTGAAAGGAACTGGCAACAGATCATTCGGACACCTGGGGTGCGGTAACTGAGGGTTTGCTGGGAGCCAGCCTGGGAGAGGTCCTGCAGGGCCGCTGAGAGAGATGAAGGAGCTTGAGCCCACAGGGAAGGAAAGAGTGCACATAAGTAACCATATTTGGGCAAGCTGGGATGGCAGCTTCACGCTCACTTCCAGCAGTGGAAGTGGGTGTGAGTGCCAGAGAGGAGGGAGAGAGTTTGGATACTGAGATTAGGGCCACAGCTAGAGCATCAGCGGAAGAAAGAGTCCCCACAAAGTCCCCATGCAAAGCAGCAGTGAGTTAGAGCATGGCGTAAGGCAATGGGAATCATGAGACTTCTTATGCGGGAAATGCTGGGGCTCAGCCTCAGAGCGTCTTGACTTCAGTGGGAGACATTTGTGTCCAGTTTGCTGGTGATTGGGGAGCGCTAAAAGCCTCGCAGTAGGGGAGTAATAGGAAGCCATGTTTTAGGAAGATGAGTGTAGCAGAATCATGGAGAATGGGAAAATGGGGAGACTACAGGTAGAGACCACTTAGGACCAGACTTGGAAGAAGTAAGGAGGGCCTGAGCTGGGGATGGCAGGAGCAAGAGGAAGGAAGGTAGTTGAAAGAGCAGCTCTGGGGTTATAATGGACAGCTCACTATTCCAGGTGTGGTCCTCAGGCCACGGGCACCAGCATCACCTGGGACATGCTGGAAACACATGACCTCAGGCCTCATCCCAGGCCCCGCAGGACTCAGGATCTGCATTTCAGTAAGAGCCCCTGGGGGTTAGCAAACACAGCCCAGTCAGAGAATGCACTGACTACCAAGACTTGACAACTGCCAAAGGTTGGGAGTGCAGGGAAGGAGATTCTGAAAAAAATGTCAGATAGTTTAAGGGGTGGACTGTAAGGGTTTGGAGGTAGGGTCAGAATAAGTTTGCACTGAGGCAGAGAAGATGATCCGAGAAGACAGTCTCTTAACCAGCTAATGGATTGTGGGGTCCCCAGGTAGAAAGATATTTTGGGAGCCAGAGTATGCTTAATTTTTGTATCTTGACTCCAAATCATTGTGCAGTGAAGCCACTTAAGTCACACTGTGTACACATTTTTCTCTATAAAATTGAGAAATTACAGTGTTGCCCAGATTTTATAAGGAAAAACATCAAAGGTAACCCACCAGAGGGTTGCCGACAACAACGATAACAGTGATAATAACAACGACAGATACCTCCAGTGACTGAGCGCTTGCTCTGTTCCAGATAAAGCGCTAAGTCATTTACCGCGAGGCACGTTGGTGGTGGTGTGCCGAACACAACTGCCCTCATTTGTTGCAGATTTTTGCCTCCTTTGTTTCATGTAATTTATCTACTTACTACTTGTCTCCCCTCATAGGCTCTTGTCAAGTTTTCCCAGTACTTTTTTTCTACTGAATGAAAACCAGTAGGGGGAGAGCAGCTGTCTGCCTGGAGCATTAAACATAACGATGTTCGGGTGTTTCTTACCTCGCACTTGTTTCTGTATCTGCCTCGTAGAAAGAGACAAGTTGAGTTCTCCTGATCCTAGTGCTGGACTCAGTGTCAGGCATATAGTAAGTCCTCAGCAAATCTGGATAAGTAAATGAGTCTGTAGTTTGTGCTAAAATGTTTTTAGGTTAGTAAAAGGGGCCTCGGAATCCTCAGAACTGAAACTAACCAAAGAACGTTGTAGCATAATCAAGCACATTTTTATTTGGCCAGGGAAGAAAAGATGTCATAACAGAAGGGTCATGATCTCTACGGAGTCCGAGAAAAATTAACCAAAAAGATGAGATTTTCACAGTGTCACCCCACAGTGTGCAGGGAACAAGCTGTTCTTCTAATAAAATCAGACACCTCTTCAACCCGAGTCCACTTGGCTAGTCACAGCAGCCTGCTGGCAGGGCTGTCCTGTGCGCTACAGCAACTTCCAGTCCGTAATCTGGCTTCCTGAGGACGTGTGTCCCCCACACCATCCCAGGGGAGCATTCTGAACAATTAACTAACCTTGATACAGCTGCTAAAAAGAATCTGAGAGAGCAGGGGGAAGTTCAAATCCCAGTTCTACCATAGGCTAAGTCTGAAACCTTGAGCAATTTACTCAGCCTCCATGAGCCGTAGTTTCATTTGTGAAATAAGGAGACTAACCCACCAAGGTTATGAACATTAAAAAATAAAACAGTAAGCAGAGAGCTCCTGACCCAGTATCTGGAACCTCGCACAATAACGTCATTGCCCCTGGTCTACCCCCCGACCCCGCCCATTCATCCTCCTCCCATCCCCAGGTTTCCCTGTGTGGCTAGCCGGATATTATTATTACTCTGCATTCTTGCATGTGCATGCAGGTTTGTGGGAACCACCTCAAAATACTATTTCCTGACTTGCTAGCAATTTACCCAACTGGCATCAAAGGCAGTATTCTTTTCACCTGGCTCTGAATCTGCAGGCCTATTTCCAAACGCTCCTCTTAATCTCGAGTCATCCTAGGCACTTAAGAGAGCACACGGCCTCCGGAGGAGCCCTGTAATGCAGTGCACCCTCAAAGCTGACACCCTGGAAATCACAGTGGCACAAAGAGGTAGAATGTGCCACAAGTCAATGACCAGACCGAACTGTGGGAGCTCTTGAGCCATCTTTCCCTTTCCCCAGCTCTGTTACAGGATTCCTACATCCAAACTTCATAAAATGGTCTTGAATTACATTTCAAGGGAAGATAAAATAAAAATTCGAGGGCACAGGGCTCAAATTCAGGATTTGTGTCCACAATCCTTCCAAGTCTTATGCCCTCCAACCTCTCCTTTCAGCACTGGTTTGCTCTTACAGCTCAAGCCTGAAGGGGGAGCAGTTAAACCCACATTCTGGGAAATCCCCAGAGTTTGTTACGGAGGTTTCTGGTAGTTTCCATAGCTTCCCCAAGGCCAGGTGCCTCTCCTCAGCTTCATCAGTTACACTCAACCCCAGGGCTACACTGCGTCTTCGGAGGGATTGACTATAAATGGTCATCAGGGGGAAGAGGCCAGAATGCCAAGAGCTACAAGCCTGACAGAGCTTGTGCATCAGCCTGACAGCTTCAATAGCCCAGAGTCTACATGGAATCCCAAACAGCCCTGTTCCTTCCTGCCCAGCGACAGGCCGCCAGCCTGCCTCCTGGACCTTGTTTAAACAAGATGAGAGCAGGCTGTGTTTGGACTTGGTGACTTGTCCCCGGTGTGGGAGAGCAGGTCAGCAAGTTGCTGCTCGGGCTGAATGCAAGCTGCTCTCTTGCTTTTACGCCTTCCTGGTGTCCAGAAACTGCGGACCGTAGGACTTCCATCATCTCAGGGGTCTGCTGCCCAGGGGAGATGTGCCCAAGATGAGCACCGACAGTGTGGGTCTGCGCATAGTAACAAGCCGGTGAACATGACTGTGTGCCCGTCGTGGCTCTGGGTGCTCTGCGGTAGTGCACATACCGCCCAGCAGGACACACCAGATGGGAGGGACTCAGTAAGTGCCAGCTGTTTTTATCCGTGATCTATGGGTCAACCTAGGGAGAGGTATTATTATCATTTATTTTCTTTCCTTCTCTGGTTTTTTGGGCCCTGAGGAAACAGACACTACGGGAAGTTCAATAACTTATCCGAGGTTTCTTCGCTATCAAGTCAGAAAGACAGGTGCAGCTGGGCCTGTGCGATCGCAGAGACGGTGCCGCAGCCTCCTCCTGTGCCACTGCTCCCTGGCTCACAGGGGATGACCACAGATCTCTGCCCAGCTCTGGAGAAGCCCCTCCTCACACAAGGGCTGCAGGGTGCGTTGCAATTAATGGCCTCCATACATCCCTTCCAGCATCGTCTGCTGTGAATTCAGGTTGCAGCTGCAGGGATAGGGGAGCTCCTCCTGCCCCTTGTGGATGAGGCAGCTGCCCACAGGGAGATGTTCACCTCCCAAAGAATCGGATGAAGATGGGGCCTTTCTCATCAGGCTTGGGGAAGAAAGATGGACAGATGACCAGGGATGGCGGAGGGGTCAGAAGGCAGAGTGCCTGTTCTCAAACTGATGGAGGTGAGCCAGGCTGCCAAGCTCAGCGAACAAGGTGGGACTGGAGGAACCTCTGCCAAAGAATCTGAGCTGCAAATGCTGTCAGATGTTGGAAACCTGCCACCATAATTTCCTCCTTCCACTTCATACCCGGCTCTCCTTTAGTGCACGAAGAGACACCCGTACTTTTTCACAGAGCAAGCTGCACGGCCGGGGGTGGGGGTGGGGGGGGGTTGTCTGGCCAGGGCAGTGTCATGGCCCTACACACACCCTGAGGCTGGGGCCAGGGCCCTCCAGCCTCAGCCACGCAGCACAGGGGACCACCGCCCCCACTGGGCTCTCCACATATACATCGGGATTCAGCTGGCCTCCTTCTGCAGCTTTTCTCGGAAAGCCCGTCTTCCCTTCCAGACTTGGAAGCAACTGTGGTCACTGGGCTAGTAACTTTGGAATGAGATGGGGCTGTTCTTGGGAGTCTGAGAACCAGGAGAACTGCTTTCTCCTGCCATCTTGTCACCCTGCAGTGCCCCAGGGAGGGGCAGGCCAGAGGTCCTGCCTAGTAGCGCCCTCCCAACTCCAACACTTCCTGCCCCGGTGCAGGTCTCCCAGAAGCCCTGAGAGTGGATCCAGTGGCACTTCCTCCAATCCTGCCCCCTCTCCCTGGCACCTACCAGGCTTAGATGCTGCTAGCGATGTTCCCTTTTACATTCTTCTGAGGTTAGTGCTGTCTCAGGTTTCCACTTTTTGGTTTTCCTTCTCTAATATTCTATTAGATTTGGAGTCCTTTAGGAACCGAAAAGCCCTGAGTGTCCTCACCGCCCTCAGCCCCAAGATTCGCAGCATCCAGCCTGGGCTTCATGTGGGGCTGTGCTGCATCCAGCCTCCCTTGGCCAAGTCTCCAGGATTGGGGCTGTGAGAGGAGCGGAGGGGAACCCCTGGGCTTCAGAGACTCTGGATTGAAGGGCCACTGTAAGGAGGGGAGGGGCAAAACAGAGGACCCTGAAAGTGAACTGTCCGGCCCCTGCTGAGGAAAAGCCTTCCCAACACTGGGTTCCAGGGGCAGTTGGACTCAGAAGGTCCAGGAGGAGGTTCAAGGAAGGGGAGATTTTACTTTGGCTGCGCGGGAAAGGGGGGGTGGCTCTGGGACTCCCAGGGGCTTGGGCCCTCACATAAATTTATGTGAACTTAAGATGCTAATGAGCGTTGTGGAGCCAAGAGCTCTGCTGGGCTGTGGGAGCAGTTGGCCCTGCTCTTAACACAGTCTCTTTTGTCTGCAGGGCTGTAGGTTCAAATTACAGGCCTGGGTTTTGGCGGTGCAGCCCACAGCCCACGTGGAAACATGCCTGGATGCCCTATGGGCCCCAGGACAAAGTGAAGCTTTCCACCCTGTGTCCTTGGAGAATACACTGAAGCCTGGGTCTGGCTCGGGTCACCTTGTCTACCTTCCAGTCTCCAAGAAGGACAATGACCAACTCCTCCGAGGGCATTTCCCTACCCTAATCCCTCACCTACCCCAGCGACAGTGACCTGTGGAAGTTCCTCTTTCTGGCTAACTTAAATCTATTTTGCTGCACATATAGCCTGCTTTTTATTGCTGCTTTTAAGAATGAAGGTCAGTTCACAGCCATCTTATAAATGCCGTCTGCTTGGCATTAGAGCTGCCTGCTGCTTCGTCTGCCCCAGCTCAGCGACCAGCTTCTTTCTATTCATCACTGGGCCAGGCTCTGGGCATACCCAGACAAATGAGTCTCAAACTTCATCCTCAGAATTTTATAAGCTTATGTGGGGAGGGGCTGGAGGGCAACAGATATTAAATTACCAAAACAAATTATGATATTTACTAAAAGAGAGCTATGGGCAAAGTCTTTGAAAGCAGAGCCAACAGCAACAAGCTCTGTCAGGACTAATGGGTACGGTTTCACAGAGGGGCCCTCTCTGGGCTTGGACTTAAAGGCAAAGCCAGTCTCTCCCAGGTAGAAAAGGAGGGGAAAGGGTATTCTGAGCAGCATGGGGACCATGCAGGAAGATCAGAAGATCTGAACGAGGCTGGCCTATGTGGGGAACAACAGATCATTTGAAGGAGTTGGAACCCTATCTTCTAGTCCAGAGGCAACAGTTAGCCACAGCCCGTATTAATCCGAGGGTATTACACCTGCTCACCTTAGACTCATAGAAGATAACTTGGGAGACAATGCAGGCTGGGCTAGAAAAGGGGTGGGGTGGGCAGAAGAAGGGCCAGTGGGAGACTGTTGTACTAATTTAGGCAAAAGAGAAAGCCATTTAAGTGGTACTTGGCTAGTTAAGCAATCTTTAAAGGAATGTTTAAAAACCAAAGTTTATATGTAGTTATTATACAAAACTTGGAAAAGAGAGATTAAAATATTGAAGAAAATAACGACCTGTAAAATTTCCTTCTAGTCCTTCTTGTATGCATAAAGATTTTTCTGTATACATAGTTCTATAGTATTTGTATTATTTTCTATATGTGAGCATTTGTCTGACTCAGGAAAATTCTTTGTTATCTGTTTCACTAACACTGTATTCAGTTGTTGGGTTCATGAGTCATCATTTCCTTCTTTTGGTACATTCAGTGTGCGCTGGTGTTTTCACTGAAGTCAACACTCTTGTCTATAAAGTTCTATATGTTCTATCTGGTTCTCTCCTCAGCAGAGGTTGCTAACAATGGAATTATGGGCCCAAGGTTATGAATGCTTTTAAAACCCCTGGCGCAGACTTTTAAACAGTTCTTTAAAAAGGTTTGTGCTATGTGCACCCTGCCAGCAATGTGTGAGCATGGCTGGAAGGACATGGTGAGAGGGCTACCATCCTCACCAATTTGGTGACACCTTGCCAGGTTGTCAAGCAACTCACACCGTGCACCCTTGGGTGCCGACCAGGCATTCCACTCTGCTCCTTATCATTTGCTTAAGGCCAACACCTTTTCCCAGACTTCCCCAGAATGATGATCAGTAAGAGCAGAAATGGTTTACTTGAACCTCTCACAAAGAAATCATGGCTGGGATGGGACAGCAGCAGTAGGACCATCCAGAGTGAAAGCCAAGTGTCGCTGAGGCCAAGATGGTCGGTGCTAGCATCGGTCAGAGCAGAAGCCACTGCCTGGGGTCCAGGCCTGCTGTCCCTCGGGCTGGAGCTTTTGCACAGCTTGGATTTCTGGGAGCTTCTGGCTTGGTCCTAAAGCATCCTCATACTAGTCAGACCAAAAAAGCTGCTTAGATTTGTAGAGCACAGTCCCACATAAATGTGCTCACAGACATACACAGATGTGGGCTGACAGCTGCTGCGCATGCCAAATGGAAGTCCGTGCCTACAAACCACAGGGAACGACTGCCCAGTCCTGGCTCGCTGCACGCATTTCAGTGCATATGACCTCATCTTGGTATGCTCAGAGAAAAGAGCAGTAAGATACATAGTAGGCTGTGACGTGGGCCAAATTTCTGAAACTTTGAGAGCCTGACCTTACTCCTTTCTAAAATGGCAGCTAGAATTCTCATTTTTCAGATAAGAAAACTGAGGCTCAGAAATAAGTAATTTACCTGAGGTTATGTAGCAGATAGAAAATGGAGCTACCCAGGGATCCCCACACCCCCACCATATTTTTAAATTATAGCCCTATGGATTTATGCCTGCGATGCAAGGTTGATTCAATATCTGCAAATTAATTAATGTGATACACCACATAAATAAAATGAAGAATAAAAACTAAATGGTGATTTAGCCCTGCCTCAGGGTGTGAATCAGTGCATTGAATGCCAGCCTGTGAACCAAAGGGTCACAGGTTCGACTGCAGGTGAGGGCACATGCCTGGGTTGTGGGCCAGTTCCCCAGTAGGGGGCATGTGAGAGGCAACCACACATTGATATTTTCTCTTTCTCCCTCCCTTCCCTTCTCTAAAAATAAATAAATAAAATCTTTTAAAATATTATAGGATGACTTAATTTTTAATAGATGCAAAAAACACATTGGACAAAATCCAGTACCCATTCATGATAAAAATTCTCAGCAAAATGTATATAGAGGGAACAAGGTTCAACACAAATGCACAGGCAACATCATACTCAATGGGGAAAAGCTAAAAGCGTCTTCCTTAAGATCACAAACAAGACATAAATATTCACTTTCACCACTTTTATTCAACACAGTATTGGAAGTTCTACCCACAGCAATTGGACAAGAAGGAGAAAGAAAAGTCATCCACACTGGAAAGGAGGAAATAAAAGTGTCGTGATTTGCAGAGGATGTGATATTATATACAAAGAAATCTAAATATTCCACCAAAAGCTACTAGAACTGATACATGAATTCAGTAGAATAGCATGATAAAAAATTGATATTCAAAAATTGGTTGCAATTTTATACACTAATAACAAACTATCAGAAAGAGAAATTTTAAAAATCCCATTTACAATTACATAAAAAATACCTAGAAATACATTTAACCAAAGAAGTAAAAGACCTATACTGAGCAAATTATAAGACACTGAAGAGAGAAACTTGAAGAAATTACAAACAAATGGAGGTATAGACTGTGCTCTTGAGTAGGAAGAATAACATCATTAAAATGTCGATACTACCCAAAGCTATCTATACATTCAAGTCAATCCTGATAAAAATACCAATGCCATTTTTAATAGAACTAGAACTAGTAATCCAAAAATTTGTGTGTAATAACAAAAGACCCTCAATAGCCACAGCAATCTTGAGAAAAAAGAACAAAGTTGGAGGTGTCATGCTACCTGATATCAATTTATACTGTAAGGCTATAGTAATCCAAATATCATGGTACTGGCATATAAACAGACACTAAGATCAATGAAACAGAATAGAGAGCCCAGAAATAAAACTATGCCTATATGGTCCATTAACCTATGAGAATGGAAGCAAGATGATAAAATGGGGTAAAGACAGCCTCTTCAATAAATGGTTTTGGGAACACTGGACAGATACATGCAAAAAATAAAATGAGACCACTTTCTTACACTGTATACAAGAATAAACTCAATATGGATTAAAGAGAAATATAAGACTGAAAACTATAAAACGTCTAGAAGAAAATATGAGCAATAAACTTTGACATTTTTCTTAGCAATTTTCTCTGCTATACCTCCTCAGGTAAGGGAAACAACATAAAAAAAACAAACAAATGGAATTACATCGAACCAAAAAGTTTGCACAGCAAAAGAAATCATCAACAAAACAAAAAGACAACCTACTGAATAGGAGAACATTTTCACCAATAATCTATTCAATAAGGCGTTAACATGGGAAATTTATAGAGAACTCATACAACTGAACACCAAAAAACAAACAATCCAATTAGAAAATGAGCAGAGCACCTGAATAGATCCTTCTCCAAAGAGAACACACAGATGCCCAATAGTCATATGAAAAGATGCTCAACATCACTAATCATAAGAGAAATGCAAATTAGAAATGCAAATTAGATATCACCTCACACCTGTCAGAATGGTGATCATCACTAAATCAACAATCAGCAAGTGCTGACAAGGATGTGGAGAAAAGCGAACCCTCATTCATTTTTGGTGGGATTGCAAACTGGTGCCGCCACTATGGAAAACAGTATGGAGGCTCCTAAAAAATTAAAACTAGAACTACCTTCTGACCTGGAAATTCCACTTCTGGGTATTTATCCAAAGAAATTCAAAACATTAATTTTAAAAAAATGCATGTTTTGTTAATTGCAGCATTATTTACAATAGCCAAGTTGCAGAAGCAACCCAAGTACCCATCAATAGACAAGTGGATAAAGAAGTGGTACACGTATACAATGGAATGGGACTCAGCATAGAGAAAGAATAAAAGCTTACCATTTGTAACAACATAGACAGACCGAGAGGGTATTGTGCTAAGTGAAATAAGTCAGGCAGAGAATCAAATACCATGTGATTTAACTTACATTTGGAATCTAAAAAACAAAATAAACTAACAAACACAACAGAGACAGACCCATAGGTGCAGAGAACAAACCTCCGGCTGCCGGAGGGGAGGGGTTAGAGGACAGGGCGAGAGAGGTGAGGGGATGGAGAAGCACAGACTGGGGGCTGCAGAACAGTCAAGAGGATGCAAAGAATCACACAGGGAATACAGTCAACAATATTGCAGTGACTATGCACGGTGCCAGGCAGGCACTAAAATCATTGGGGAAACCACTTTGTAAATTATATCATTGTCTAACCACCATGCTGTACACCTAAAACTATTATAAAATAATACTGAATGTCAACTGTAATTGAAAAACAAAATTATGGCCCTATGATTCTAAACTTTTATGATCCTTGTCCTTCAGAGTAAGCTCTTCCCACACTTACTTAACTGCTCTTTCTACAACAGTATGCCTACTTGTATTTTCCTCCAAATCTAGTCATTTGGGAAAAGGAAGTAGCTTGAAAATTTTCATACTGTGCACAACAGAAGTTCCAACTATGTCCGCCTCACCTAACCACGGGAGCAAGATGAGCATAGGAGGAAGGGATGACACGAGCCAAGGTCAGAGGAACCTAAGTCACATTCTAGCCTGGATCTGGCTCCTTCTGCATCTGGACGCTGAGGCACTGTGTCCTGAAATGTCATACTTCACAGCTGGGCCTGACATTGGGTCTTCCTGAGCTGATCTGTCAAGCACTGAAAAAGTAAATAGCGGAGCCTCTCCCTCGCTTCCCCCTTTGGCACATCTGGCCTCTGGGGACACCACAACGGATGAGCTTGCTGGCCTATCCACGCTCTGAAACAGGCCCTTCTGTCCCAGAATCAGCACCCCAAGGTCCTTTCAACTCTCTTTATAGTTCAGGCCCCCACGAATTTTCTTTAATGTAGAAATTAGAAAACTCTTATTTTCTTTTTTTAATCATGATGTTTAAGACCCTGTTCCTCAATCATGATTAATTCATACCCTGTTCTTCCATCCAGCATTTTCCCGTTGGCTTCAGCTCTCTGGTTTGTGTTCATCATGAAACACGATAGTGTGATGGTTCAACTTTTGAAAGAACAAACAGGGATCGGATAAAAAGGCTTCACGTTGTGAAAGCGGTAGTTTCCCTCTCATCTTTCATGACCTGGCACTGTAGCTGCAAGCCCTTGCGCTTTGGCTAGAATAATTCTAGCCAAATTTATCCAAACTCATTTTCACCAGGGGCTACATCAGCCTCTCGGTTTCCTCCAAAGGGCCGAATGTAATTTTAGGACTGTGTAAATGTAACTACTCCTTAACAGTTAAGCAAGAGCCCAGCAGCACCAGGTAGAAACAAGGTGCGGGGCTGCATGAAACAAGGTGGAGGGTCGGATGCGGCCGATGGGCCTTGTGTTTGCCACCTGTGGGCTAGATGATGCTCTACTTAGGCCATTGCACTTGTTGATAAAGGCTGCATGCTTGTGAGTCTCAGTTGCAACTGGAACCAAGTCAGTGGCTCCCAAATATCAAAGAACACTTCAGAGGAGGAGGCTTATGAGCTGGATCCTCCAGATAAACTTTGGTCCGAAGGATTGTGCCCTGGTCTCCACAGCAGGTGGAGACATTAAGGTTCATAGAAGCTCTGGCTCCTAGGGCTGTGAGGTACTTTTGGATTTGGGACATATTTAAAAATTTGTTGATTGTGGTGGATGGTTTCATGGGTGTATACATATGCCAAAACTTAAATTCTGGACTTTATATGTGTGCAGTTTATTGTTATGCCCATTATATCTCAGTAAAACTTTTTTTTAAGTACTTAGAATTGGTGTCAAATAAACTCCTCAATAACAATGACCTCATAACTCCAGGCCCTGCTTCCCTGCGCAGAGTCGGACTCCTGCAGGCGTGTGTGGCTCAGGGATTCTGTGAGGATGCCAAGCCTCCAACACAAGGAAGATCGTTCACATGGGAGAGCATCCAAATTTGCACCATTTCTCACTCCAAGTCCCACTGTCCTCATTCCAGTCCTTCACCCCAGCACTGTTCTCATTTTCACAGTCTCTGAGTCCCAGGCTCAAACCCCCACTTTCTGTCACTTACTGATTGAGTGACATCAGCCATATTACTTCTCTGAGCATCAGCACTGTGCTTGTGTACAAGATGGAAGTATCTTAGGGTTCTTCCAGAAAGTAGTTCAGTCTACCTCTTGGGTGCCTGGCACATAACAGGACTTCGATTAATGCCGATCAGTGCAATCATATGATAAGTGGAGATAAGGATTTAAGGAAACAGGAGTGGTCAGTTTGTAGAAGAAAAGAGCAGGATGGGAGACAATCATAAAAGGACTGTCTCTGACTGTTTACAGGGCTTTGGGTAGAAGGAGGGTGTGTGGCTCTGGTGGAGGAGAAATGACATTGTCTCTGAAGCTCTCCGGCATCTGTCCTGGGGCAAGTCCCTTAAACCCTCTCTGTAAGCCTCAGTGTCTGTATTTGTACAGTGGGGTTTGGTTCTACATACACCAGGGTGTGGTTGTGGATATTACATGAGGTGACATGTATGTACATGAAAATGTCCAGCACAGTGCCTGTTACAGATGAATATTTTTAAAACATCACTTTATAAACTGGAGGGCATTTTACTTGTACAGTGATTATGACATTTACTGTCCTCTGTCACCTTGGCTGCTGGTAGTTCCTGGGAAGGGCAATTCCAGCTCCGAGTGGAAAGTACTTCTAGTAGTAAGAGCTGTCTTAGAGGGCAAGGGCCCCTTGCAAGTACTGAGTTTCCCATGGTTTGCTCAAACAGTCATCTTCTGGAAGAGGTTTATGCTGGTGGAAAGTGGAATAGATAGATGTGGAAGTTTCCAATAAGTCTACATTTAATGCCTTGTGTCAGGAAGAAAGAAACTGGGAAGGCTGAGGAAGGGTGGACTTTTCTCGTGCTGTTTTTAAGATTCTCTCTGTCTTTAAGCTTTGGCATTTTAATTGTGAGGTGTCTTGGAGCAGGCCTCTTTGGACCCATCTTGTTTGTGACTCTCTGTGCTTCCTGGATTTGTATGTCTGTTTCCTTCCCCAGGTTAGGGAAGTTTTCCATCATTTTTTCAAACAGGTTTTCAATTCCTTGCTCTCTCTCTTTTCCTTCCGGCACCCCCATGATGCAACAGCTGGTGTGTTTGAGGTTGTCCCAGAGGATCCTTAAACTAGTCTCATTTTTTTCATTCTTTTTTTCTTTTTGCTGCTCTGACTGGATGTTGTCTGCTTCTTTATCTCCAAATCACTGATCTGATGCTTTGCTTTATCTACCCTACTATTGATTACCTGCAATAAATTGTTCGTTTTAGTTAATGTATTCTTCATTTCTAACTGGTTCTTAATGTTTTCTAGCTCCATTTATATGTTTTCTCTTTGTTGAAGTTCTAAGGTTCACCTACTCTTCTCCTAAGTTCATTAAGCATCCTTACAACCAGTGTTTTGAACTCTGCATCTGGTAGATTGCTTGTCTCCATCTTGTTTGCTTCTTTGTCTGAAGTTTTGCTCTGTTCTTTCATTTGGCCCATGTTACTTTGCTCCTCATTTTGGCTGCCTCTCTGTTTGTTTCTTTGTGTTAGGTACAGCAACTACTACTATCAGTCATGTCAGAGTAGCCTTATGTAATATGTATCCTGTAGGGTCCAGTGGTGCAGCCTCCCCAGTCACCTGTGCTGGGTGCTCCAGGTACAAGTATGTTCCTATGTGGGCTGTGTACATCCTCCTGTTGTAGTTGAGCCTAGATTGCTATAGGCAGATCAATGGGAGGGGTTTACCCCCAGGCTGATTGGCTGCTTAGGCCTAGCCTTGCCCACCATGGAGAAGCTGCTGTGCAGGGGCTGACCTCACTAGCAGAGCTTGCCTCAGTGGGGCTCTGATACCTGCTGATCTGCCCTTTGAGTGTGTCTCTTGTAGAGGTGGTTAAGTTCACCTGGCTCTGGGGCTTCCCAGGAGGTGCAGGCCAAGGTCAGCTGCCACCTGTGCTCTACCCAGGGTCACTCAGCATGAGCTACAGTGCCATCTGCAGATGGCCACTACTTCTGCTGGGCTTGGAGGTGCCCAGGCAAAGCCAAGCTGCAAACCACAGCTGCAGCTGCTAGTGCCCAGCCTGGGGCCACTTAGCAAGAGGTGTGGGTCATGCAGAGGCCAGATGATGCTTGTTTGGAAGATTTTAGGAAAATATTAAACACAAACTAAGACAGGCCATTTGTACGGAAAAGGCACTGGAAATGATGTGGGTGGGCCCCAAGTTGGTTTGGGTGAGGTATCAGGGAATTGCCACGGTTGGGGGAACAGTGTGAGCCAGGCTGATGGAGACTCCAATGTGGTGCCCACCTGCTGTCTCTGTGGGAGGAGGGATTAGCAAGGGAACAATGACCTTTGCCAGCACTTCTGCCTGGGAGAAAGATGCCCCTCCAGCCCTTACCCTGATCACAGCAGTTCATTTCCATGAGGCAGAGGGAGTGGTGGTGGGTACACTGGAGAACACACACCTGAGTGTGTGTGTTGGAAGAAGTCTGGGAATCCTCGGGCAACCATTTTTGTCTCTCAAAACAAAAGCTGTCCTGCTCTGTTATGGGAAGCCCAGGGACAACCAAGTCCCCTGGCCGTGATGAGCTAGGGGCAGCCCCCTGGCAAGCTCTAATTTAGGCATCTATATTCCTGCAAATGATCTTTGAAGGTGTGTTTATGCTTTCTTTTTCTTTATTTTTAAATTGAATTTATTGGGGTGACATTGGTTAACAAAATTATACAGGTTTCAGGTTTACAATCCTATCATAGATCAACTGCATATTATATGGTGTGTTCCCCACCCTGAGTCAAGTCTCCTTCCTCAGTGTGCATGCTTTAAAATCCTTGAGGCTGCTAAACTGTTGAAAGAGCTTTGGGCTGGGAGCCAGGACCCTGGGCTAGAGTCCCACATTAACCAGCTATATGACCTAAGGAATGCCACCTAACTTCTCTGAGCCCCAGTTTCCCACCTTCCATCTCTCCTTTCCTTTCTGAGGAATATTTTCCACACACCAGCAGCACTGGCTGGGAATTTGTGGGGAACACAGAAACTCAGGCCCCACCCCACACCCACTAAATTCAGATCTTGTATTTTAACAAGTTCCAAGTGAATCATAAGCATCTTAAAGTCGGAGCAGCACTGGCTTAGATGACTTCAATAGTATATTGTCTTACGGTACCAGTGTTAAGGTCAGACTGCCTGGGTTCAGATCCTAACTCCACAGCTCACTAGCTGTGCATAACCTTTGGTAAGGACTTACACTCTGTTATAGTCAGTGCCAATCTCTGTTGTAAGAATTAAATGAACTAATGCACACAAACGGCTCTGCTCACAATAAAGGCTAGAAGAAAATATAATAGGATGAGGCCGAGGCTCAGACTGGAAGAGTGGGCGGAGCTCAGGAAAGATCTCTTGGAGGCAATACTTGCACTGATACCTGGAAGGCAAGGAGCCAGCCTTGCAAAGATCAGGGGAAAGAACATTGCAGGGTGAGGGAGAAACAAGTGCAAAGATCCTGAGACAGGAACGAATTTGGCATCTTCAGGGGCAACAGCAATCACAGGTTGGACAAAATGTGTCTATTCTAAGCAAGGGAAAGCTCTGGGGGCAGAGCCAGGGCGGTGCAGGGAGCCTGGGGAGCAGAGGGCCTGGGGAGCAGGGAGCAGGGAGCTTGTGGTGCAGGGAGCCTGGGGGTGCAGGTGGGAGCATCAGCTCACAGCCTGCAGTGAAGCACAAGGAGCAATCTGCAGAGCAGAAAGGATCTAGAAATTCTGGGTTCCAATCTCCCCTTGTGCAGGGTGTAAACTATAGCCCAGTGAGTGAGTTGCCCAACGTCATTTTTCAGCACTGCCTGGGGCAGATCCCAAATTGTTCTGTAAACTATGAATGTGTGTTATTTCCAGAATAACTATTTCACAACTGTCTCCACCCTACTCTCTCCTAAGACTCCTTCCCCCACCCCCTTCCTACCTCCATGCTCCTGCCCTCTCTCCCACCCCCGACACAATGCCCTTAAGCAACTGTGTATGTGTTCATCTCACATTACACATATTCTTGCCCCACTGTTAGCCAAAACAAAATCTTATACTTTAATGACTATCCTTTTCCAAAACTCCCATTTCATTTCCTGTCTGTACCAAACATTTTGGCATTTAATTACGTTCTGTTTGACATCTTTCAACACTAGCTTTTCCCTCCGTCAGTCTGGTCCCCCAACTTGCCTGTGAGCTGCGTCTTGGGTCATGTACCGTCTGCCCCGTCCCACCGTGCCCCCTGCCTTAACCTCCAGTACCAAGCGCACAGGAGCTGCTCTGTAACAGAAATCTAGATCTTCCTGTAAAATCCACCTCTACCTTTGAGATCCCAGGAAAACAACCCACACACAAAAAATAGCTACAAAAGCAACCTAGGTCAGAGACATCTCTCCCTATTACAAGAAAAGTGACGGCCTGATCTCTCCGTGTCAGGGTAGGATTAACGTCACAGCAGAAATGAGCTTTGTCTGAGACAGCTCTCATGGACGGGATGACTTGTCACCGCCAGGCCTGCCTGTCACCCCTCCCTGGGGCTGCCCTAGAGCAGAGTCCCTCCTGGGTGCATGACTTAGAAACTGCCAACCGTGGGTGACGCCACTCATAGTCTGAGGCTACTCAAAAACCCCAGAATTGCAAATGTCTTTTCCTAGTTATTTTAACATCTGACAACCGGGTTTGAGGGGGAAACAAAGATGAACCAAGATGGCACACCACCATCATTTAAATCACCTGAACAACTGCTTGGACCCAGGTTTCCTGAGAGATAAACGGAGGCTTAGAGAGGCTGCTGAGGCTTGAGAGGAGTTGCTGGCACCCCTCCCCTGTAGCACAGAGGGGATCCTTTTGTTTGTGGTTCAGCAAAGACAGGAGGGTAAGCACTGACATCTTGTTGGCAAAGCCCACTGGGTTCCTGTGCTGAGGAGCCCGGCATCAAGCGGGAAAACGTGTAGGTTTGGAATTCCACTTTTGCAGCCTCCCCGTCCCTTCAGTAAATACCTACTGAGAGTCTACTTTTTATTTGCCGAGCGTGACACACACTCTGACCTCTGTGCTTTCCTCTCAAGTGTCTGAGTCCCCAGGCCCCGGGAGTGCAGCTAGCTGCTGTCCTTGAGCTCACTCTGGCTAATTTGCTGTGCCCAGTTGACAGCTCCAGCCTCTCCCTGGGAAAGGGGAGAGCAAACCCAGGGAACTTCAGAGCCCTTATAAGAACATCCTTGTTTCAAGGGCAGATAGAGAATCTCGGCCATTAATCACTTCATGCTCATACGACGTTTCACCACGAATGGGTCAAATGTGGGACCTTCCTTTGCTATAAGTCTGGTTTTGTGTGTCCACATACGTCAACAGAGGCCACACAAAAGCTCTTTCCAGGTCAGATAACTCAGGTGCAAGTCATCCATTTCCCCAGCTTCTGCAAAATGTGTGCTAGGTGCTGTTCTAGAGTTTCTCAGGAGGTTTTAGACTCATATTCTATGAGGATCTTGCACAGATCTTGCAGATTCTGGTTCAGGGGGTCTGGGGTGAGGCCTGAGATTCTGAATTTTTTTCTCATGCTCCCTGGTGGTACCACTGCTGCTGGCCTGAGGACCACACTTTCAGTAGTGAGATACTGTGCCACTGGGGCAAACACTCAGTGGCTTCCTCAGGACTGTCCTGGTTTCAGCGCTGAAAGTCCGAGGCAAATCACGATGGTTGGTCACGGTACATATTAAATCTCCCGCCCTCCTGGAAGCTTGTTCCATGCCCACTCAGGGAGTTGACACAGCAATGGAACAACAGAGGACAGAAGCCAGTGCAGAGCCCTGCTGAGTCCGGTGAGGTACGCTGCCACTCACAGGGGACTGTGGCTGTGTGCGGGAGTGGATGAGCAATGATCTGGAAGCCCAAAGACCTGCCTTCATTTTTTTTGGTTCTGCTGCTGACTAGCTGTGTAACACCAGGAAAAATTCTCAACCTTTCTGACCCTCTTCTCTAAGCTGGAGGCTGACACTATTTGCCTCACAATGCTGTCATGAAGATGAGAGGGGCTAACATGTGCACAAGCACTAAGCCTGGAAATAGTCTTTTCTGAACCTCCCATCACTCTGCGATTGTTGACTGACTTGTGTTTCCTCCTCTGGCCCAGCCTCAGTGATACTCTGGCAGGGTTACTGATGAGCAGGGTGAATCCACCAAGACAGAAGACAAAGAGAAAAGAGAAAAGATGAGGAAGAAGACCTTTAACTCCACATGACAGCAAAGAGGCCCCTTATTGGCTAAGCACCCATATAGAAACCTTGTCAGTCACCCCCAGAGGACTGCAAAGGAGTGGGAAAGGAGTTAGTCAACACGGGTGGCCTTGTCCTCTAATGAGGCCAAGTTCAGAATAGTGCTGGAAGGAGAAGCTGCATGCCCCCCCCCCGCCCCCCGCCAAATTATTACATGGAAAATAAATCACTCAAGGGCTGGACTTCTACAGCCTTCCCATGATGAGATCTAAAACCAAGGGGTTGCACATTGTCATACTGCCCACCCATGGACCTGCTCACTACTCGGCTCTAACCATCTCCTGCCAATGACGGTGAGCTGTCCTGTTCTGGGAGCAACTAAGTGTGGCTGGCCTGCCTCCCAGGTGGGAAAATTTTGAAACACACTAGCCAGGCCCCTCTGTCTACAACAGTCCCGCCATCTTCTGTGCCTGAAATGATCATTTCCTCTTTTGGGTCTTTTTGGTGACAAAGAATCTGCATTAAATATATCCTAGGGAAGTCCTAGCCAGAGCAATCAAGCAAGAGAAAGGAACACAAGTCATCCAAACTAGGAACGAAGAAGTAAAATTGTCACTTTTTGTAGACAACATGATTCTTCATACAGAAAACCCTAATAACTCTACCAAAAACCATTAGAAACAATAAACAAATTAAGTCGTAGGATACAAAATCAATGTACAAAATTCCATTGCATTCCTATATACCAACAATGAAATTTCAGAAAAGGAAATGAAAAAATATTCCTTTTGCAATTGCAACAAAAAGAATAAAATACCCCCAAATAAAAAAGAATAAAATACTGAGGAGTAAACTTAACAAAGGACATGAAGGACCTACACACTGAAAACTATAAAGCATTATTAAAAGAGATTGAAAAAGACACCAAGAAATGGAAAAATATTCTGTGTTCATGGATTGGAGGAATCAACATAGTTAAAGTGGCCATATTACCCAAAGTAATATATAGATTCAATGTAATCCCCATCAAAATCCCAATGACATTTTTAAAAAAGGAATAGAACCAAAAAAATCACCAGATTTGTATGAACTACAAAAGACTCCAAATAGCCAAAGTAATCTTGAGGAAAAAAGAATAAAGTCAGAGATATCACATTCCTTGACTTCAAATTATACTACAAAGCAACAATAATTAAAACAGGATGGTACTGGAAGAAAAACAGATGCACCAATCAATGGAATGGAATTGAGAGCCCAGAAATAAACCCACATATACATGGGTAAATGCAGGGTGGTGAAAAAGTAGGTCTACAGCAGTTGGTATGCAAAACACAGAGTATGTTTTTGTATTATTATTACTTACTATACTATTTTCCATATGAACAACAGTAAACCTACTTTTGTCAAATTCTGTAATTTTCAATAAAGAAAAAACATACAATGGAAGGAAAACAAAGCCTCTTCAATAAATGATGCTGAGAAAATTGAAAAGCCACATGCCAAAAAAGGAAACTAGACTGCTTTTTGTTACCATGTACAAACAGGAACTCAAAATGGATCAAAGACTTGAGGCAATAAATTACACAGAAGAAAACATAGGGACTAAACTTATAAACCTTAGTCATACCGAGGATTTTATGAATTTCACGTCAAAGGCAAGGGAGGTAAAAACAAAAATAAATGAATGGGACTATATCAAACTAAAAAGCTTCTGCACAGGAAAAAAACAAACAACAAAACAACCTGTCAACAACACAAAAACACAGCCAACTGAATAGGTGAAGGTATTTGCAAACAACACCTCAGATAAGAGGTTAATACCCAAAATACATAAAGAACTCATACAACTTGACAACAAAAAAACTAACAATCCAATTACAAAATGGACAGAGGACCTGAACAGACATTTCTCTCAAGAAGACATACAAATGGTTAACAGATATATGAAAAGATGCTCAACTTCACTAGCTATTAGGGAAATGCAAATCAAAACTACCTACCACCTAGATGCCACCTCCCACCTGTGAGAAGGGCCATGATCGATGAGACAAGCAATAACGAGTGTTGGAGAGGCTGTGGAGAAAAAGGAACCCTCATTCAGTGGTAGCGGGGATGTAAACTGGTGCAGTCACTGTGGAAAACAGTATGGAGGTTCCTCAAAATATCAAGAAGAGAGTTACCATTTGACCCATCTTCTGGGTGACTACGTTTACCAGCAAATTTTCGTAACAAATTTACTGACAAATTTTAAATGTTTTGAAATTTGAAAACATTCATGCACAAAGATATATGTATGCACTCCTGTGTTCACTGCAACATTATTCGCAGTGACCAAGACATGGAAACAACCAGAATGTCCTTTGACAAGTGACTGAATAAAGAAGATGTGGAACACATACTAGGAAATACTACTCAGCCATAAGAAAAGATAAAATACTGCCATTTGCGACAACATGGATGGATCTTGAGAATATCATGCTAAGTGAAATAAGTGAGACAGACAAAGTAAAAAACCATATGATTTCACCCATAGGTGGGATACAAAACTGAAAGCAACAAATGAACAAAAAAGACCCATTAACAAAAACTCCTAGACCCTGACAACAGTAGGGTGATTACCAGAGGAAAGAGGGGTGGGGGGAAGTAGAAAACAGTAATCAGGGCCAAATATATGAAGAAAGGAGATTTGACTTTGGGTGGTAAACACACAATGCAATATATGGATGTATTATAGGCTTGTATACTTAAAACCTGTTTAACTTTATTAGCCAGTGTCACCCAAATAGATTTAACGTTTTCTAAAAAAGATAATCTAGGAAGAGGTAACAGGTACTTGATACTGTAGCAGAGGTAATCTCTTTATTTTTATAAGCTTACACTTTACACTAACCTGCTTCTTTATGTGTTCACTCATTCATCCATTTTTCGAGTATCTAATGTGTGCAAGCCCCTGGTGTTACAGACAAAGCAACATTGTCCTCTGCTCACATTCACACAGGAAAGACAGGCCACCTGACTATAATGTAACATGACATAAGCTATTCCAAGGACTGACCAAGAGGCTCTGGGGTCCAGACGGGTGAGTGGTGCTCTCCACCTGCGAGTGTCAGGGATGCCTCTGCAGGTGAGAGGAGAGGAGCCCATTGTCTTGTAGGATGGGTGGGAGCTGGTCTGGGAGAAGTGGTGAGAGGCAGCCGGGCAAATGGGAAATGTAGGGTCCAGACATGGAGGTGTTATAAAGCAAAGCATGAGGCCTGAGGGAAGACTGGGGGGGCAGAGCACTGCCACCAGCAAAACGTTTCAGGAGCGAGTTGTTTGTCCAGGTTGTGGGGCGTGAATTTGGAGAAGTGGGAGAGAGGGATAAAAAGGAAAACAGGTAGTGCATGAAAAATGAGCTTTACAGAGTTCACACTCTCTTCTCTTCTCTCTTGCCTCCGTGTGTTTCTGTCTCTGTGTCTGTCCCTGTATCTCTATTTCTGTGTTTCTGTCTTTTTCTGTCTCTGTCTTTCTCTCTCTGTCTCTGTGTGCGTCTCTCTTTCCTCTGTGTCTCTCACTTAGTGCAGAATCTGAGAGAAGGCCCTACTGAGCCCAGAAAGAGAAAGAGCACCAGGAAGGTCAGCGAAAGTGGCAGGCATGTGAGGGGCTGTCACCTGGACTCCTCAGAGCCTGGGAAGCTGCAGGACTCCGGGGACAGAGAATGAGAGGCGGTGGAGCAGAGAAGGTGGCTGCAGAGAGGTGGCCCCATTTCCAGCCTCTCCTTCCTTGGGGGTGGAGAGGTGGGAGGGCCGAAGTTTGCTGAACTTCTCTATTATTGGCTGGAGCAAGGGCGACATGGAGCTCCACCAGAGGAAGCAGATGGAGACCCGGACCATGGAAACCCAGACCCTACCGCCTGGCCCAAGAATTCAATCAGAGTGGGAATTCTAGGTCTGCAGAAATCTGGGACATGCAGCTTGGCCCCTTTTAATAGAGAGGGAAATTGTACTCTTGGCTGTTCGGGTCAGTGGAAAAAAACAAACATTTTTCTTCTCACCTTGAGGTTTTCCTTTCCTTCCAAGTTTAAAAAGGTACTATCATTCAACACATCTTGGGTACAGGAGTTGGGCTCACTGGGGTCTAATTTTGGTCACAATAAATGACTGCTGGAAAATTGGTGAACGTGGGAACTTGCACCTCCTTACTAGGCAGACCCTCGGAGACCAGGTGGGTCTGGTCCCTGAGTGGCCTCCGGCTGGGTGTCACCATATGTCTGTTATTTGTCTGTCCCTTCATTCTCATCTTTCCCAGATCGGAGGTGAAGCAGAAGGCAAACTCAGCTCCAGTCTTCCGCTTTGCTGTATTCCAGCAGTACCGCCTTAGGACAGAACAGCTTACCTCTTAAGTCTCACTTTCCTGACTTACGAACTATGGATAACAATACCTGCCTGATGGGTTGCTGTGAGGACAGAAGAAATGACTCCTGTGAAAGTCCTTAGCATAGTGCCTTGTACATAGTTGGTGCTTAATAAAGCAGGGCTTGACAGCAAAAGCTCAGATGAACTATCCAGGACTGCCCAGCTGGGGCAGCCCAGGTGGGCACAGGGAACGGGTGGGGAGAGGGCAGGGCCGAAGAAAAGTAGGCCCGCACACTGCGACAGCGCTTTGGCAAGGAAGGGTACCTCTGGCCTCAGACTACAACACATGAGTTTCTGTTCCAGAGCAGCTGCAGTTGGGGCACAGATGCCATTCTTGGGGTCCTGGAGCAAGGTGACATTCCCTGAAGGACATTTGGGAACTCATCTGCAGGGTGGAAAAGCAGTAGTGGATGCTGTCCTGAAGGCTGGCCCTGCTCTGTAACACCAGGAGGTCAGCGGAGTGCAAACAGATCCTCCAAATATCTGAATATCCGGAGGCTGAGCCTCTCCCAGCAGGGAAGGTGAAGTAACTGGCCCCAGGTCGCACGATGATGAAGAGTATGAAGTGGCTGAGTCAGGGTCTGAGGACCCCGGGGCCAGGCGCTTACAGAGGTTGCTGTGTGGCTGGTTCACATGGAAGCCTCATATGCCCTCAGCTCTCCCCTCAAAGAGTGATTGGAAATAATTGGAACTGTCACTGGAAGTAATGAGAAGTGACAGAGGCTGGGTTAGAAGACTTATTGCTCCCAGTCTGAATGATTGCCACAAACCCAAGCCTAAATTTAAGCAATGAGGTCTCTGGGATTTGATCCTCTCCCTCCCTCACACCTGCCCAACAGAAGACAAAGTAGGGGCTGAGTCTCTAGTCAACGTTATGGGTGTCTTCTAGAACAGAAAATTCCTTCTTGGCTTGATCCTACTTGCTTTCCATGTGGACAAGCACCATTAAAACCTTGCATGAATAGACCTCTGTGCTTAGTAATTAAGAGATTTGAATTCATTGATATATCTCTTTCTCTCTCTCTTTTTAAAAACATCTCACGAGGGATGAGAAAAATGGAGGAGCTATTTCGCTGTCAGGCTGTGATGAAGAATGAGACCATAACTTTCCCGAGGCGAGGCCATCGGGAGGATCAATCCCTCCAGGAAGCACCTGGCTGAATGCCCAGGACATGCACCACTTAACTATCAGTTCTGATGACGATGGGGGTGATCCATCAACACCCCTCATGAATGTGCAAGTGCTGTGAGGGGTGGGGGAGTCTCAGACACAGTCCTGGGGACCTCCTGGGGGAGAAGTACCCCATCTGCACAGGACAGCACATGCTGAAGGGGCTGCCTCCATGGGGCCCTGAGAAACCTGGGTACTTTCCCCATCACGGAATTTCCATGTATCCATAATTCCTTCTTTAGAAATATGTCCCGCCCACTGGGTGTTCTCAGATGGCACAACAGAAACTCTGCTTTTTATATTACTGGAGTCTCAGAGCCTAGCCCAGGGCCTGAACTACAGACGGCAGCTCCCTTCCATCATGGTTTCGAGAGTGAGAGTGCGTGAACAAGGTGGAAAGGTTACAGAGCACATGCGAGTGCTCAAGCGGATCCTCGAAGGGTGCTCCAGGAGCCGCCCCTGCCCCCTGCAAAGAGAATGAGCTCAGAGAAACTGCCCTGTAAACACAGGTGGGCAATGACTTCAGCTTAGCTTTTTCACCCTCCATTGTTGCTGTTGCTACATCTTCCTCTTTTTCCTCTTCCTCCCGGTCCTCCCCGTTCTCTCTTCTGTCACCCTGAGTGCCTGAGCTCTCCAGATCCCTTTATTGCCTGGCTTCAGGAAAACCTCCCATATTCCACACTGGCCAATGGAGGGACCATCTGAAGACATTCGGCCATTCTCCCTTCTCTAAGTGACACCAAAGGAAACAGCTTTCTCCCTGATTTCCACGCAAGCAAAGCATCTTTAGTCTCATCACTCCCAGACTTTTTGGCTCAGGTTGCATGCCCAGCGACCCGACTGTCAGTGACCAAATCAAGGTGGTTTGATTTCAGCCTTCCTCCCCATTGTGGTCCCTATGGTGTCAAAGGAAATAAACTTATTTTCCAGAATTCAGACAGTTAAGAAGCTCAGATAACCAAAATCTTTTTTTTGCTGCAGTCTGCATTTGGGGGTGGGAGATTGTGGAGGAGAAGTCAAAACCGCTGAAGGCAGGAATTAAACTAGAAAAAGCAACAGGTAGAGCTGTCCTGCTCGATCGTACATGTCCCCACCCACAGGACTGTGTGTTACAAGGGGAGCTCCTGCATCCAACTCCAGTGCAGGGTGAGGTCTGCACAGCAGTAACCCTGGCAACCACAAAGCCTCCTGATTAATTAGTAGTCCATGTCTGACACACACAGTCATTCTGGGATATGAACCGGAGGCATTAACCCAAACACACCATTTCTTAACCATCTGAATGAAGTGGAAGCGGAGGCGGTGGGACAAGTGTTCCGTTTCTCCCTGTGGGACTGATTCTGTGAAACCCTGTAAATAGCACGTCTGCTTCAGCCTGTTCCTCTCTTCCTGGCAGCACAGATGCCTCCATTTCTGAACTGTGTGCCTCCTGGTGAATGGGAAGCAAATGGTCTTGGAACCCACAACGCTGGGTTAGCATCCTGGCTCAGCTGTTTGTTAACAGGGTAGTCTTCAGAAACACTTCATTTCTCTAAGCCTCAGTTTATTTCTCTGTAAAATGGCATGATGACATCTGCTCTCCAAGAGTGATTTTAGGATGAAATAAGGTGTGTTAACATACTTTGTAAACTGCCAAACCTTACACAAATGTTAGCACTGAATTCTATCATTGTAATAATCCATACGATCCTCTCTCAGTGCTACAAGTGAACTAATAATACATAATTCATATTTCAAAACCCAACTACGTACGAGTTCAAATCTATGCAAGGAACCTATTAAGCAGCATACTTGGTGGGTACATATTATGATATATAAATTATGCCTTAATTTTAAAAATTAAAACAAAAAAGTGCTTAATGCTTATAAATTGTTTCACACACCAGACCCTCTGTGCTGAAGTCTACCCTGGGTGTCCATGCTTGGGGATATTTTGAAGGTAACTCTCCTTAGAATGAGGTCCTTCTGGTATTTCCGCTACTTAACTTCCTGGGCAGGGGTCTCTGGCCATGCAGCCTGACCCTGAATGAGGTTCCCTGGCTGACGGTGCCACAGTGCCACTCCAGGATGGAGTCACTATGGCTCTCTCCCATTGGGTAGTCAGCCCCGTGGATTTACAGTCCTAGGTAACCAACTGCCACGTGTGGACAAGCGCCTGAAAATACCAGATAAGTATGGTGACACCCATGTGTTCCTGATCACAACTACACCTAGACCAACCTGCAAATTCTCAGAATTAAAAAAAAATCAGAGACTGTTAGTACTATAGGAAATGTAACAATAACTTTAGCTAATAATCTCACTTTACAGAGAAAGAAACTGAGGCTCAGGGAGATATGACTTGCCCAGAATAACCCTGCAAAATTATGGCGGGGCTATAGCCATTGAGTTTTCACCATTTCTTCTAGGCACTTACTCACATGGTTGGGATTTTGGGTACACTCTCTTTCTCCTAAATACACAAGACATTACAGAAGTTTCCAAGATTTCAGTTACGATGGCCAAATTGAAATGTTACGACATCTGCCCTATTTTTCAGGCAATTTCTCAACATAAAAGCCAATGCCAATTATTCAGCGTTTAGCTCATTTAACTGAAGCTTCTGAAGAGCAACTGTGATCCTGGAGCTTAACTGTGTGAGCTGGAAAGGAGGGAGAAACATTTTCTATTTCAAGAATGTGTAATTGGACAGATCCTGGAACTGGGGTTCTCGTCTCAGCTCTCCTACTAAGCTTGCTGTATAACTTCAGCCAAATCTTTCTAAACCATCGATTTAGATCGTCTCTTAGCTTCCCCCCACCTCTGACCCTCTTTGACTTTACCTTTTAAAAATGTCATTATTAGATACATTCTTGAAATACACGCACATGTACACTGCCCAGCTGAGTGTGAGACAAAAACGGATGAGACATGACACCTGCCCACCGGGAATCCATTGTTCTTACACCCACCATCACCAACCCGGGAAGACGAGGTGAGGACACAGACCCCTCCCGACACTTGTCTCCACACTGCAGACCAGTGGGCTATGCACTCAAGCCTTCCTTAAATGCCTTTTCTGGGAAACAAAGCTCCTTGCCCGCCCAGGCACAAGCTTCCATGAAAAAGTCTATTGTTAATCTGGCACTAACATAGTCGCTATAACAAAGTAAGTTTGTATAACAGTATGCTTTCTGGTCCCTGTCCATTCTGTGTGTGGGCATTCTATGTGACATTCTATGTATAATTAAAAAAACAGCACTGATCCTGCTTTTGCATGCATGGACAAGGAAGCACGGGAACAAGCTGCGTGAAAGCCAGGCTCCTCAGAATTGTGCCATCCCACTGAGAGCACTGATCCTCCAGATCTTCTACCTCTCTTGACTTTCAGTGTTCCAAATATCCAATTATCTTAACAAAGCATTCACCAGCCTTTAGCCCAGGTGGACGGGACACTTACTGTCTACAGGGAGCTTACACACTGAGGGGTATCAGATAATAGGGATATCAGCATTCAGATCATTATCCTCCACACACAGCACAATATAGAGGCTACTGGGATTCAAAAGATAGAAAGAAAATATATACTGTTGGTGAAATCATGGCTGGGCATATGGAAGAGGTGATGTCTGAGGTGAGACTTGGAAGGCCAACAAGGTTTTGATGTGCAGGAGTGGAGAGTAAGGGCATTTTTGGTGGAGGGCAATCATAAGCAGAAGCATAGGGCACGAGACGAAGCCCAGGTTCTCTGGACAGTTGTCTGGGAGTAGGGAGGAGAGGAGAGGAATGATGTTCTATAAAATCTCTGATATGAGAATGAAGTGTTTGTGCTCAGCATTATACGCAGTAGAGACTGACAGGTTTATGGGAGAGGGGAGTAAGATCACAGAATTATAGAAGTTTTGAACTCAAGATCCCTGCGCCTTCATTCTACAGACAAGGGAGTCAGGTTCCAGATCCCGATTCTCTGCACTGCAGCAGCTGTGCTACAGGGTGACCCTGGTAGCAGTGTGCAGGGGGTGGGGGTGCTGGGGGTGGAGAAGACAGAGTGCAGGCAGGACAGTGGTGTGGCAGCTGTTACAGAGTCCCGGAAAGTGGTTCAGGCGGGATAATGAGGACCTGAGCTTCCCGGGGAGAGTTGAAGGGTGGTAGTCACAGGAGGGGCTGGGGTTTAGGGAGCCCATGAAGTCCCCCTTCCCTCTTCTCCATAGGGCTGAGGGTAGTAATTTTTCATTCACATCAGAGAGGCAGACATTTGATTGGATTCACTGGCAGGTCTAGAAAACAAGGAGTGAATGGGTCCATCCTTCTGACTATGAACTCTTAGCCCTCCCAAATCCCTTCCAATACTGTACAATCTCTAGAAAAAAAGAGGCCAGAAACCACACCAGCGATGACCAGAAGCACCCTGGAACTAACTGTTCCTTCAATGGACCAGCAGATGATTTTAGGATTCAGGCAACTCTGAGGCTTTTCTTCCTGACTTTGCTAAAGAGTGCCCAGGCATACCATGGACCAGAGTCACTTCACAAGTAAGGACCTTCCAGCCCACAGGGGTGCTCCCCTGAGGGCTCCGACACACACAGGGATGTCAGAAGCCCTCCTTTGGGGTAGTTCCCTGCAGATGCCTGTCTCTGGTTCGCCAACCTCCCCTCGGGGCTCCTGCCTTGTCCCTCGTCCTGCCCTTCAGCTCACCCTCTCTGTGACTTCTTACTTGAACTGGCTCATCAACTTAGAGCTAGGATGTCATGAGTCTGTTTGACAAAGGCATAGCTGTGGCAAAGCTTAAGAGTAGGTGTGAACTCGGAGCTTCCAGTTGTGCAGAATTCTAAGTCAGCAGCCCATCTTTCCTCTTCGACACGGCCTTTCGTTTATAACAATTCATAAAGACAGAACCAAGAAAGAAATCACGAGGGATGGCTTCTGTCATAAAGACAGAGTATCAGCCCAACAGATCATTTTCTCACCAGCGTAATGATTACATATAGTAGCAACCCAACAAGGACGGGCAGTGAATCAGTGACTCTTTTGGTCCACGCTTCGGTAAGTTCCTCTTTCTCATGAACTAAGAGGAGAACCATCATCAAGTCCAGTTGATTTCAACTAACCTGGTGGGACAAAGTCACCTTTCACTTTCCACTATAAACTATGCGCAAGGGTTTTGGTGTCCTCTCCCCCAACCCCCCTGTATGGGACAGGGTCACAGGATATCTCAGGCTCCATGTGGAAAACCAAATTGGACCTCACAACAGAGGACACCTTTAGGAGTCCTTCTGTAGTGACCGGAGGCGGTCGAGTGTGGTGGTTTTGTGAGCAATCTCTGGAGGCAGACAACCTGCATTCAGATCCCATCTCTGCTAAGGATGAGCAGATGGTCTTGAGCAAGTTACCTGACCTCTTTCCACCCTGCTTTCTTCATCTGCAAAACGGGAATAATAAAGTGGGTAGCCAACAGGGTTGGCACACAGAAAAAGTGAATCAACAAGATACATAGTACTCAGCATCATAAGCACTTAAGAAATTCCAGATGTTTTTAACAAGGCAGCTCTGACGTTTGAGTCTACTGAACATCTGGTGACTGGTAGCTTAGGGGCAGAGGCAGTAAAGGTGACAGAGTACTCTCTAGACAAGCTGGCTGTGCACAGGAGCAGTACTGCAGTACTTGGCAGTATCTGAAAGGGCTCAGAAACAGTGGCCCCTCACCTGCCTCCTCGAGCAACAGTTCTGGCTAGTGTACCCCTGCAGCCTGCTCACCTGGGCGATTACTGGCATGAGGCTGACCTAGACAGGCGTGTGTATGGCCTGGTTGGTTTGTAAGGTCTCAAAAACAGGAAAGAGAAAGAGAGACAGGGAGCTGTCTGGGCAGCTATTTCAGGGTGACTTTTTAGTGTCTTTTCACTTTTTGGGGTGGGGGGGTTCGTTTCTAGACATCAGGCCCTGTCAACCTCCTTGCGTGTTAGGCTGTTTAGCTTGTCAGACCTTGGGGGACTTGGGAATCGTCTGCCAGTCTTGTTTTGGAGCTAAGGAAACTGAAGCCCTGGGTAGTAAATAAATTGCCCAAGGTCACCCAGTTAGTCAGTTCAAAACCAGGGCAAGTTCTCTGGCAGCCTGGTGTCCAGGGTAGGGTTCACTCTACCCCCAACAGGCTGGCTCTTTGGTTTTCTGAACTCCGCTGACTTTTGGCCCTGTTTCCAGGGTCAAACTCTGGTGAAACCCGAGTTTGCTTGTGCAGATCGTGGCTTTCCTTCAGTTTTCCTGCTTGCGATCCCTGCCCGAGTTCCCTGTCCCGGGCATCCCGATATTCACATCTCCTACTAGTCTGCCCGGTGCACACTCCTCGATGTGTGCTGTCCTGCCGGCTCCTGCAAACCTGCCTGCTTCCGCCCAGGAAAATTGGTGCCTTAGGGCGTCTTAGGCTTCCGGAGTCCTGCCTGGGTGACACCCAGAAGGGACACACCGGAGGGTCGAGTTCTCTTTGCCCCGGAACCTGTCTGTTTCTCTCCGCTCTTCTCTTCCACCCCATTTTCTGTCTTCTTCCCACTCTCTTTGCTCACTCTCCCTCAGTCTTGCTCTTCTACTTCATATTCCTCTTCTCGCCCTCTCTCCCTTCCAATCCTTGTCCCTTCCCTCTTCTTCCTTCCCTGGGTCATTTTCGAGTTCGCATCTTCCTGGTTCTCCGGGTCTCCCCATCTCTCCCCCTTCCCTTCCGCTGACCCTTCAGCACATCTGTTTCCAATCTGGGCCCCGGAGGCGCCTGTTTGAAACAAAAACCTATCCCCGCCCCCCAACCCCGCAGGAACCTGGCACGAAAATTCCTGAAGGAGCCTTTCCTTCCCCAATCCTCTAGTTTCCCCACATACTCCTAAAACTGAACACCAATCCCCCAAAAGACACCCC
>PVIA01006885.1:0-90825 GCA_004024845.1 Tonatia bakeri | reverse complement strand
CTCAGTCATTTTGAATGTGACAGCCACACAGTACACATGCTCACTCAATGCCATCTATTGCCTCCACTGACTAGTACAGGGGAGTTGTCATTGTTCACACATGCACATTCCAGTTCACTCTCCTTGGCTGCCAGGTTACATCACTATCACACAAACTGTTATCATTATTTTAACAGTGGCTGCACTTTTTCTGGACATACCTCATTGTATATACCACCTCTTCTTTATACAATCATCTAAGGAAGGATGGACACTTTGTTGTTTTGATGCTGTGGCTATTGTAAATGATGCTGCAATGATCATAGAGGTGCGTATATCTTTTTGAATTAGCACTTTTATTTTTTTCAGATAAATACTCAGAAATAGGATTGCTGGATTATAAAGTAGTTCTATTTTTAATTTTTTGAGGTAACTCCCTACTGCTTTCCACAGTGGCTGTACCAATTTACAGTCCTGCCATCAGTGTGCAAGGGTTCACTTCTCTTCACAGTCTCACCAACACTTGTGTTTGTTGATTTATTGATGATGGTTCTTCTGACAGGTGTGAGGTGGCATCTCACTGTGGCTTTGATTTGCATTTCCATGATTGTGAGGTTGAGGATCTTTCTCTACACCTCTTGGCCATCTGCATTTGCGCTTCAAAACAGTCAGTCCTGCCCATTTGGTTGGGTTTTTTGTTGTTGAATTATATGAGTTTTTATATATTTTGGATGCTAGCCCTTTATCAGATATATAACTTGCAAATATTTTCTCCTGTCCAGTAGATTGCTTTTTCATTTTTTGATAGCTTTCTTTGCTGTACAGAATCTTGTTCACTTTTAATTTGATACAGCAGAAATAAAGCCCTTAATTAACAAATACTATGGGCTTTTCTTGGTTCACCCTCTTTTTTTTAGTATATTTTATTGACCATGCTATTACAGTTGTCCCATTTTTTTCTCCCCTTTGTCCCCCTCTACCCTGCACCATCCTCCCTCCAGCATTCTACCACCCCTTATATTCATGTCCATGGATCATACATATATGTTCTTTGGCTTCTCTGTTTTCTATACTATTCTTAACCTCCCCTTGTCTATTTTTGCCTACCAATTATGCTTCTTATTCCCTGTACCTTCCCCCCCAATCCCCACAATCCCCTCCCCACTGATAACCCTCCATGTGATCTCCATTTCTGTGATTCTGTTCCTGTTCCAGTTGTTTGCTTAGTTTACTTTTGTTTTTCTATTTTTTTAGGTTCAGTTGTTAATAGCTGTGAGTTTGTTGTCATTTTACTGTTCATAGTTTTTGATCTTGTGTTTCTTAGATAAGTCCCTTTAACATTTCATATAATAAAGGCTGGGTGATGATGAACTCCTTTAATTTGACCTTATCTGCAAAGCCCTTTATCTGCCCTCCATTCTAAATGATAACTTTGCTTGGTTGTAGCTCCTTGCCTTTCATAGCTTTGAATACTTCTTTCCAGCCCCTTCTTGCTTGCAAGGTTTCTTTTGAGAAATCAGCTGATAGTCTAATGGGAACTCCTTTGTAGTTAACTGTCTCCTTTTCTCTTGCTGCTTTTAAGATTCTCTCCTTATCTTTACTATTAAGTAATGTAAATTTGATGTGCCTTGGTGTGTTCCTCCTTGGGCCCAAATTCTTTGGGACTCTGAACTTCCTGGACTTCCTGAAAGTCTATTTCCTTTGCCAGATTGGGGAAAGTTCTCCTTTATTATTTGTTCAAATCAGTTTTCAATTGCTTGCTCTTCTTCTGTTCTGGCCCCTTTCCTCTATGATTCAGATGCTGGGACATTTAATGTTGTCCTAGAGGTTCCTAAGCTTCTCATTTTTTTGAATTGTTTCTTTATTCTCTTCTGGTTGAACGTTTATTTCTTCCTTCTGTTCTAAATCATTGATTTTAGTCCCAGTTTTCTTCCTTTCACTGTTGGTTCCCTGTATATTTTGCTTTATTTCTCTTTGCATAGCCTTCACTTATGCCTTTATTTTCTGGGCATACTCAATCATTTCTGTGAGCATCCTGATTATCAGTGTTTTGAACTCTGTGTCTGATAGGTTAGCTATCTCTTCATCACTTAGCTTTTTCTGGAGTTTTGATCTGTTGTTTCATTTGGACCATATTTCTTTGTTTCAATGTACCTGTTATGTTGTAAGGGGTGGAGCCTTAGGTATTTGCCGGGGCGTGGCAACCCTCTTTGCTGCATTGTGGTGCTGTCTATGGGAGAGGGGTCAGAGAAGGAACAATGCCGATGGCTCACTCCACTCCAGCCCCACTTTCCAACAAACTCTCCTATGAGACTGGGAGTTCCTGCTGCCTTCACAACCCCCACCGTATTTTATAGCCAGAAGGTTTGAATTTTTAGTTTCCTGGTCAGCCACCCCAGCCTTGATTGTGTGGTCCACCATCTCGCTATGGGTCCTCGCCTCCTGGCTGCTGGTTTCCACCCCTCCTACCAGTCTGGATGAATGTTTCTTTAACTTCTTGGTTGTCAAAGTCCCATACAGTTTGATTTTCTGACAGTTCTGTTTTTTTATTGTTTTTTAATTCATTGTTATCCTTCTTTTGTTTGTGTGAGGAAGGGAAGGGTTTCCACCTATGCCTCCATCTTGGCCAGAACTTCCCTCAAAGTTTCTTTTTAAGTGAAACATCTTCTATTTAATTTAAAAAGTCAATGAATGGTGCAGTGTATAATGACTTACTTGGTTGTTGTCCCCACCCTTGAGCTAGTTTGAACCACATTGAATTCAGCCTCCATTCAGTTCTCCTGTTTTCTCTTGCCTAATCTCTACAACCAGATTTTTCAGCCCTGCCATTGAACCAAGTGCCCAGGCCACTGGAGACTATAAGAGCATTTTGTTTTGGCTTCAGGAAGACATGATTTCCAATCCTGACTATGCCCCTCACTGTATTATATTCTTGGGAAAGTTACTTACCCTTCTTAAGCCTTAATTTCCTCATCTGCAAAGTGGGCTTGATGCTGTCATCATCAGTGTATTGTAATTACTGAAAAGCAAAATCCACAGAAAAGACCTATTGTAGCTCCAGGCTCACAGAGTCACCCTGTGAGTGATGTCTGCTGAATGAGTGAAGGCTCCATGCCAAGGGCTGTGCCTAACTTAGGTCCTGGACTTTCAGTGCTGCTCAGCGTCTGTGTAAAGTTTCTGTGTTTGCTATGTTGTGAATAATATAGACACACCAGTTATAATATAGGGCAATTTGGTTGCCAGCAATACAAACCAACTCTGGTGCCATTGAGCAAAAAAGGAATTTATTTGTGGGGTAAAGGGTATCTCAGAGAACTAAAGAAGAAGCCAAACATCTGAACCTGCAATGTATAGGAATAGGGGTCAGTTCCAGGACAGAGGTACCAGTCCTTCCAGGGTACCATGGTCAGGATGAATCAGCTCCAGAAAACTTCTATCCATATGTCATTCAATTCGCATCTCAGGAGAGCTACTGATTGGTCTAAGTAAACACAAGTTTGACCAATCAGGACATTTCCTAACCAAACAGTCATAGAAAACATTACACTGATATATTACATATTGCATGCTATGTTCGCTGGTTTGTTCTTAAACTATTTATTGTTTCTAAATTGTGCCCTGTACTAGAGTCTGAGATGAAAAAGACAGTGCCTGCCTCATGTAGTTCATGGTTCGATAGTGACTGAATTAAAGAGAAACATAATCCTAGAGTATAAGTTAGAAACTTTGTCCCACAAAAGTAACATGCAGAAGAGAAGAGTGGTTCTCCAAAGGAAACTGAGGCACTGTTAGCAGAAGAGGGAGAATGGTTGCTAGCAGGAAAACGCAACAGCTGTTCCACAATGTCTAATCAGTATTTGCCTCCCAGGCTGGGGAGCTCAGCTGGTTAAAGCATAGTCCTAATGTGCCAAGGTTGTGTGTTCAATTCCTGATCAGGGCACGTACAAGGATCAACTAATGAATGCATAAATAAGTAAAACAAGTCTCTCTCTCTCTCTCAAAATCAATAAATAAATGTTTTAAAAAATCTTTCTGAGTCTTAGTTTCCTTTTTGTAAAATAGAGTAATAATGATACCCACCGCATAGGGTTATTTTGAAGATTAAATGGGTTAACACATGTAAGGTGCAGAGAATAGGGCCTAGAATATAACATGTGCTCTAGCATCATCACCGTCATCATCATCATCATCATCTTATTCATCCTCATTATGCCAAGCTCTTGATTTCTTTTTCCTTCTTACATGTAAACAACATAATTGTGGTAGATTTCTGGCTGTGTCCCTATCCCCCAAACAATAGACTTTTTGAGTAGTAATAAAAAAGAGAGGGAGATGTGGCAACTTCTTCTGCAAGCACATAGCCAGTGCCTTCTCTGATTTTTCCTCTGACTGGGGCTATATAGCCTGTAAGTGTTCATTTAAAGTGAACTGTCTAAATGGCAACCTGTGCTGGAGCCTCAGGCTATGCAGACAAAGCTCTTCTCTGCAGAAGTTTCCAGGCCAGTGGCCTCAATCCAGCCTTAACCCTGCATATACTCACAACCACAAACTGACTGAAAGTGATTGAAATGCAAGTTTTTGTTGCACTGAGATGCCAAATTCAGGATCGGGAGCATATGGATCACTCCATATTTGTTTTCTGCATATCTGATGTTAGCAATTTAGAACATCACTGGGACACTCCCTAGAGAATTTTAGTTCTGTAAATGAAACAATTATTTTGGCAGTTTGGGAAAGACATATTCATAATTTTCATGGTATTTAAAGGGGAAATACACCTTCCCGAGTCCCCTGCCAGATATGAAAAATGAAATTAGAGTGCTGAGGGAATAGATATCATAAATAGAAAAATTGACAGTCAGTGTGTTGCATTTACAATCGGGAAGTAAAAGGGTTTCTCCGAATCTGGGCATGGAGAAATTGTAGAGAACACAGTGCCTGAGGCATTATGTTCATTCACTGAAGTATCAATTATCTAACAAGTGCCTTCCATGTGTTATTAATAAGGTGTGAGATGAAAATGACCAGTGTTTGCCCAGTAACCGTTTATAGTCTATAATACTTTATAGTAGGATTCTGTGGTTGCAAGTAACAGAAAGCAACTTAAAACAAGCTTAAGTGAAAAACAGAAAATTATAGTGATGAAGGGGTATCTTGTGGAACCCAAGTGAGGGGAACCCTAGAAGTATGAATAGGCCCTGGATCTAAGGATTTAGAAGCAGTCCCCCTCTGTCTCTCATCTTGCATATTTGTCAGTTCTTCTTGCCCTGTTTTTCTTTTTTGCTTAGTTCATATAGCAGAAAATGGCCATCCTGCAGCTTCTTAGTTTTTAGTTCCCTCCACATCTGAGAGACCATCCCAGAGAGGAGAATCTTCTTTCTCCCAAGTGTAAATGTTTGGGAAGGGAATTGATTGGCTTGATTTTGTCAGGTGTTCACTACAGGTCCAATCAGCCGTGGCGGGGGATGGGGTTATATACAACTTGTCACTCAAAGTGTGGGAGCTTGTTAGAGCTGTGACCTCTCGGGCCACCCAGACCTACTGAAGTAGGGGCTCTATGTTTGTAAGTTTCCAGGTCACAGGGCCGAGGTTTGAGGTGCTCTGCTGTAGAACCTATGTGGCTGTCTGTCCTTTGCTCTGTGTGGAAGGTGGGAAGATAGGAGGTTTTCTGTGAGGTGAGCAGATAACTCAGAACCTTTCTATGACAATCACATATAAAAACCCTCAGCTTCAGATGCTACTTCCTGAGAGAAACATTAGCTCTTAAGATCTGTAGAGCTCTGGCTGGGTGGCTCAGTTGTTTGGAGTGTCGTACCATACACCGAAATTTTGCAGGCTTAATTCCCTGTCAGGGCACATACCTAGATTGCAGGTTCGAGGTCTATGGGAGTCAACAATCAGTGTTTCTCTCACACTAATGTTTCTTTCTCTCTCTTCCTTCCCTTCTTTTCTTTCTAAAATCAATAAACATATCCTTGGATGAGGAGAGTGACTTAGATATTTATCATGATATAAATATGTTTTATTCTATGTATGTTTCTCAATAATTCCCCCCCCCCCCCATGGATGTGGCAGGCTCCTAATAGGGCTTTTTCGGTCTCACATTCAGAGTGGACTTTTCACATACCCCAAGCTGGACATGGGGTTGGTTGGTGAATGTTTCATAACAAGAAAGTCCAAATGTGGGAATTCCATAGAACACTTGGGGGCACTGTATGGGCACTGTATGGGGATGATGGTCTTAGAGGAAATGCCCTTGAACATGGTCACAAAGACCTGGACTTCTGGCCTGAGATTTTCACAGGATGAGGCAGGGCAGGGAAGAAAGGTGAGCTTTTGTTATGCATCCCAGGATGCTAATAGAAGAGAACACTGTTCTGTCTTTGTTGGCGTCTTCTTTCCCTGTTCATTTTTCTCTCATGTGGATCCTCTGTCGGGATCCTTAGGTGTGAGATTTGCAGCCAAGTTTTTAGTATTAGCTTCTCACAATATGTTGTTGCTTAGGACCATAGACCTCATCTTGTATATTTTCTTATCCCTATGGCACATGGTATGTGCTCACTTCATGTTTGAGAACACTCAGAGCATCACATCTTGAATGAAAATGGAGACTGCAGTGGTTCTCTCAGATGCTTCCACGGAAGGTCTAAGACAAGTTTAGGTGCTGAGCACTCTGAGCCCAACACATGAGGAAAATCAAGGGTTTAATTTCACTTACACTCACTATTCATTCACATTCCCACTTTATGTCCATCACAGAGTTGTCTGCACACCTTAAACCAAAGTGTATTGGCACACAGTACATGTATGTATAAAGTACACACACATGGGGATTGTGTGTTCAGAATTTCTTTCTGATAAGGATGTATGGTCAAAAAAGTTTAGAGCTATACTTTTGAAGCATTGTTCTGAGTGTGTAAGTATTAATGTATTTAGTCTTCCTAGATGTTCCATTAGAGTTGACACTTTTGATGATTTCATTTGTGGAAACTGAAGCCCAGATAGCTGAGGTAACTTGCCCAAGGTCACCCAGCTAGAGAGCTGGGATGCATACCCAGGAAGCCTGGCTGCAGTGCTCAGACTCGGACACACTAATCAGGCTGCTTCTTCAAACAAAATCTTATATAAAGTCAAATGCACAAAGCAATGCTAACTAAGCAGAGCTGTTCTTGTTTATATGGAGTGAGGACCCTTGGCCTTCCCCTCAGTCATTCCTTCCTTCACTCTTCCACTCTTTTGCCCCTTTTTCTGAAGTGCAAAACACTCCAGGGAACACAATTTGGAAACCATCTGCCTACATCAACCTGAACATATCATGAATTGGGACACATGTTTCCAGTGGTGAGATCATGCTGGGTCTACCCTAGGTTGCCAGCTTGTAAATGGCAGAACCGGGAGGATCTCACTTGCAATTCAGAGGTCTTTCTGCCTCCCTGAAGAAGACATGTGGGGATGACTTAAATAAGCCTTTCTCCAGAGTCTGTGCCTTCAAGCTCCCCACCCACCCCTAGTTTTAAAAAAGTACATTTACAATATGTGGGTATGCTCCTCTGGGCTATAGTTCTTTCCTTCTTTAGGATTGTTCAGTTTTACATGATTTACCTTCCAGATTCTTGTTTTTGCTCAATTATTTGATTTCACCAGGTTTGAAATTTGGAATGATTTCAGGCAGGTGCATTTCGAAGAGGACAGAGTGGGATGTCATGGGTCACAGCAGCTCTTGCTGACAGCGTTGGGAAGGAAGCCATGACCCATCAATGCCTCACCTGGAAGTGCACGGGACAGCTTCAGACCTGTTGGATTTGCCTGCACACACTGTGACAGCCCACTTCAGAAAATTATTTGTTATTTGCACCCTCCTATCAATCAAAATTGAGAGTATTGATCCCAACTGATTGCTGAGGACCAAAATAAAGTGAAAGAGTAACTGACTGTGGTGTCCCCCATTGATCAAATGCCACAGTTCATCACCACTGAAATTATTTTCAAGTACTTTGGCTTATCATTCCTAATAAATACAGAAATTGAGTAATCAAAATGACTTACATTAATGTTGACCAAAGCTCTTACGGAAGTGTCCCTGTTTAAGTGAGTACATATTCTATGTTTGTTTTCAAATCAAGCCCTCAGGGCCTATTCTGACAGCATAGGCTAAAGCCTGACTTAAGAAAAAAAATAATAAAGTGCTATCTTTCAGAAGCAGAAATCCCAGGCCCCAGAACTTTCCCAGGGGCACGATAGTAACAGTAGCCCCTGAGATTTTAAGGAAGAGCCTTCCAAAACAGTCACATTGTCCATACGACAAACACATCTTCCTCAAAGCAGCAAGACCTGTTATTTATTTCACTTTTCCTAGCACTACTCATGAAAACACAACAGGTTTTTTTGGGTTTACAGTGATGTTAGCACTAATGTTATTAAATCAAAACAATCATCAGGCACACATGTATAGGTTATGTGGTGGTTGGCCCTATAGTACCTCTGAAATGGTGCTTTGAATTATTATTAAGTTTGTTTTAAGGGAAGGTCCTGCATCTATTAAGCAGTTGGGCAAAAAATAGGACTAATATGCTAGAATTTGCTTTGGGAACTAAGGCTCAATAGCACAGCACTGTCCAATAGAAATACAACCATAAGCTTTGCTGAAAAACACCATGAGCAAATCTCACAATAAAAACAACAGGACTTAGGGAGAAAGTGGGGTTAGGAACATAACACTCAAAAATGTTGCCAGTGACATATTAAAAAAAAGATAGGAAATTAGTAAAAACACTAGCCTAGTTTTGCATATATTACATGATTGAGAATACATAAATCCTATACTATATATTGCACTTAATCTTGGAAAAGGCCTGGCATTTACTTGCCAGTGGGTTGTTGCTTACACATTTCTGGGAAGTGGAGGGAGGAGGTGCTTCTGAGATGGGACAGAAAGCTATAGCCCAAAATGTGGATAGTGTGGTGCTTAATTCCTGTGGTGAACTGAAGTAGCTGGCAGATGTTTGAGGTCTCTGCATGTCTGAACATTTTGTGTGTTCCCACACGGCTCAGCTCAGCTGGGTGCAGTTTTCTGAGATCACCTGGTGTTCCTTGCAGACATAAGCGAACACAAATCACTCCTCAATATATCAGCCACACGGGAACAAATCCACATTTCCAAATTCAGCATTATAGTAAAACTGACTATATAAGATAAGCCACAAATGTGAGCCATATATGTAATTTTAAGTTTCCTAACAGCTACATTTTTAAAAATAATTTTGTTTTAGATTTCATTTATTTAATCTTTATAGAGAGGGGAAGGAAAGGGGAAGGAAAGAGAGAGAAACATCAGTGTGTGAGAGAAACATCCATCTACTGCCTTTCACACATCCCCATCTGGAGACCTGGCCTGCAACCCAGGCAGATGCTCTGACCTGAAATCAAGCTGGTGACCCCTTGGTTTGCAGGCCAGCACTCAACCTACTGAGCCACACCAGCCAGAGTGTTTTCTAAAACATAAAAAGAAACATATGAAATTAATATTAGTTATATGTTGTATTTAACCCAGATTATTCAATATATTAATGTGTAATAAATATAAAAATTATGAGGTGTAATATTATTTTTTATACTAAGTCTTTGAAATTATTTTGGTATTTTACACTTACAGTGCATCTCAGTTTATTTTAGGTCCTCCATAATTACATTAGCTCATGGCTGCTGTACTGAAGAGCAAAGGTACAAAGAGTAAAAATATAGCAAGGCTATAAAGAATAAGAGGAATTTGCAGTGGAAAAGTGGAGACTAATGGCGGGGTATAGAATCTCCTCTCTCTTTCTGTAGAACAAAGCTAATAATTAGGTCCACACTCCAGATCTTTAAAACAGTATATATACACATACACACACACACATATATATATATTTAGTATTTACATATGAGTTGGAGAAAAGCAGGCTTACAGTTGTTCATATGGGAAAAGACAAATAAAACAATATAATAAAAATAAATAATACAAGAATAAACTGTAAATGTACTTTTGCTTATATATGTGTATGTGTGTATATATATGTGTGTGTGTATAGATAGATAGAGAAAGTTTGTCCAGAAGGCATCAGCCATGTAATATGAAAAATAGAGACATTTATTGAAGAAGATACAACATACAAGATACATTGTACATAGAACAAGGACACCTCTGTCCCTTTCAAAGCAGGCACCTTGGGACCTCACACAGTTCTCCAATCACCATCGGTTGCCCCGTTGTATTTTCCTGAATCTCATTGACAGTCTGGAATCTCTTCCCTTTCAATGATGCTTTTAGATTTAAGAAAAGCCAAAAGTCACAAGGTGCCAAATCTGGGCTATAAGGGGGGGTGATTTGATGTTTCACAAAAAAACTCTGCACAAGATGTGATGCATGAGCGGGTGCACTGTTGTGATGATGCTGATCACCAGTTGCCCATAGCTGTGGCCTTCTGAATCATCTGAATAGTTTCTGTGGAGGAATGTTCAAGCTTAGCACAAGTTTGATGCAGATTCATCGCTCTACTCACTTAGCCATTTTGAATGCCACAGCCACATGGTACACACGCTCACTCAATGAGGCCTACTGTCCCGACTGATCAGTGCAGTCAAGTGGTCATCATTCACACACACTCATTCCAGTCCACTCTCCTTGGCTGCCAGGTTACATCAATGTCATGCAAACAGTTCTTGTCATATTAACAATGGTTGGACTTTTCCAGACAGACCTTGTATGTATGAAACACAGGGGTGAGCAGGTACATGTGTGTATGTGTGTGTAAGAGAAAGAGAGATTGAGACTATGTTCAGAAAACAAATCATTACAAATTCACTTCATTTACACCTCAATTTCAATGATCGTCACTTAACTGTCAAAGTCACTTAAGTGACTTTAATGGTCATACAGATATCACTTGTCTTTATGAGTTTCTCCAGGGCAAAAGCCAGGTCTACAGAGCTCTCCATTATGGATGCCTGGCATGTACTAAGTACTCAATAAAAGCTACCTGAGCTGAAGTTTACTCATTTTTCAAGTTGCCGTCTGCTATATAGTTTAAATTCTCAAATGGGAATATCAAAGGACTAAAAATGTTAGAATTTTCTTCCTTTTGGCTTGTGTCACTTACTGGTCACTCATTCATCCACTCATTTACTCACTAAACCTCACCTCTCACACCTTCCTTCTCATACTCATGCTTTGGCAAGTTCCCCCAAAACATTTGCTTTTTGTTCTTTGGCCTTTGCTCATAAAATTCTGCATCTGGCTAATGCTTACCCCACCCCAAGCCTCAGCCTAGATATTTCTCCCCTTGGAGAGTACTTCCTGACCTTCTCAGGGTCTCAGTTCTGAATCTCTTTGTTGTACCAATAGCACCCTCCACCATTAATGCACTGTATTGTCATTATTACTTATTGTTCTGTCTTTAGATTAGCTTAAGAGCTCCACAAGGGCACAGGATATATTTGTTGTGTTTTGCCTGCAGCTTGCATGCCTTGGAAAGGATGCGAATTTGTCGTAATATTATGGATGAGAGGAACACTGCCCGTGGGCATGCTGAAGCCATGGGGTGGGATTAGGTGGCTCTCAGTTACTGAGCCACATGGCAGTATCTGCCATAGCTGACCTTTTTATTTCTTGAAGTAGTCTTTCACATGTCCTTCATGACTTTGTTGCATTCTTCTTTCCTTTATGCCTTTCCAGCATTTGTGAAATATTTAGGGAGTGGGTGGGAGAATGGATGGAGTAGCAGGTGGAAGAACCTTCCACAGAGTCTGAAGAGAAGAGATTCAGTATATAGATGAGAGTGAAGGAAGCAGATGTTAGAGCTACAAGTAAGGGAGGGAAATGATGGGTCAAAGTCCTGGGCAAAATCAAGAATTTGGATTCAGGGATTTCTCTTCAGTCAGTAAATAAGTATTTTCTGTTGTGTTTCAATGTGCTTTCGGTGTCTTGAAAGGCAGATGGAATGTGTCTTTTTATAAAACAAAAGAGGGGAAAACAGTATGGGTACAATTTAAGATAAATTGTGTCAATAGCTATTGCCAAATAACAACATTTTAGTGGCACATTTAAAAAAGTGTCTGTTTAGTCTTGTGGCCACAGAATGGCTTGAGACAGAAGCTGGGGCTGGCTGGGTGAGTTCACTCCACCTGCCTCTCATCCTCCTCCTTGGTTTTTTGGGGTAGCTCAGGCAATGACAGAAGCACAGACAAAATGCCCAATCTCACAAATGATTTCTTTTTTAAATAAATATTTTATTTATTTATTTTAGACAGAGGGGAAGGGAGGGATAAAGAGAGGGAGAGAAACATGAATGTGTGGGTGCCTCTTGTGTGCCCCACACTGGGGACCTGACCTGCCCTGCAACTCAGGCATGTGCTCTGACTAGGAATCAAACCGGCGATGCTTTGGTTCGCAGGCCAGCACTCAGTCCACTGAACCACACCAGCCAGGGCTCACCAATGATTTCTGAACCTTTGGTGATGTCATACTGGTTAACATCTCATTAGCCAAAGCAAGTTACACGGCCAAGCCCAAAGTCAAGGGGACCCCATTTTGTCCATCAAAATGATGGGGTAAGAAGTAAATATTTCTGAATAATTCTCTTAATCTACCATATAAGAGTAGGGGTCAGAAAGAAATCAAGGGAGTTCCCATCTAATTTCTCTCCTGAGTTATACAATATTATTTTTCTCTTACCCTTGAGTTTCCAAGCCCTAGTGTAACCAAACAAATCAGGGTTTTGGCTGCCTACTGCCACAAAAGCCAAATTTGTGAGGCAGATGCTGGTGAAAAAGGAAAGAGTTTTATTCAGGTGCTACATGACCTGGGAGAATGGTAGACTCCTGTCTCAAAGACCACCCCCTTTCTTGTTCAAGCCCACAGTTCTTATAGGGATATGGAGGGGTGGGCTTTTTTCTTTCCATCCAATAACTTTGATAGCTTTTGGCATACCTGGGGCCCTATCCATTCATCTTTCTACCTTTTGATATACTCAGGCTCTATCCATTCATATGAGATCTGTCTGGGAAAATGTCCAGCTATTGTTAATATAATAGGAACGGTTTGTGCAATATTGATGTAACCTGGTAGCCAAGGAGCGTGGACTGGAATGTGCATGTATGAGCAATGACTTCCCTGTACTAGTCAGTGGGGGTGGTAAATGCCATTAAGTGAGCATATGTACTGTGTGGCCATTGCATACAAAATAACTGAGCAAGTAGAGCAATGAATCTGTATCAAATTTTGTGTTAAGCTTGAACATTCCTCCGCAGAAACTATTGAGATGATTCAGAAGGCTGCAGCTATGGGCGCCTGGTGATCGACAGCTTCATCACCACAATGTGCCTGCTCACGTATCATGTCTTGTGCAGACTTTTTTTTGTGTGTGTGTGAAATATCAAATCACCCAGGTGACTCAGTTCTCCTACAGCCCAGATTTAACACCCTGAGACTTCTGGCTTTTCCCAAAGCTAAAATGACATTAAAAAGGGAAGAGATTTCAGGTCATTGATGAGATTCAGAAAACTGTGATGGGCAGCTGATGGCAATTGGAAAAACTGTATAGAGGTCCCAAGGTGCCTGCTTTGAAGGGGACTGAAGCATCACTGTTCTATATACAATGTTTTTTGTAGCTTGTATCTTCTTCAAGAAAAGTGTCTATTTTTCATATTACATGACTTCTGGACAGACCTCATATTTATAGCTTTTGGTGCACCCATGCGCTATCCATTCATATTTCTAGCTTTTGGCACTTTCAGGCCTTATTCATTCATATTTCTAGTCTCTGGTGGCGCTCAATGTAAGAACCTCCCCCTGACGCTATATTGGCCAATGGGGGAGACCCCCCCACATTGCTCTGACTGTCTGTGGTAATAACTCCTCCCTACAAAACTCTGGACCCTTGTAATCCTATAAGAGTAAATGTATGGGGTTCTCATCTTCTGTAGTTTCTTTCTGCTGCTAAGTGATGTAATCTTATCTATCCCTGGATCCTGCGATTCTTGCTATCTACTAAAGGAAGAGGGCAGTCAGGATAGAGGGAAGCCTTTATTTGAGGGAAAAGAATTGGAGGGCAGCATACACAGCATCTAAAGGATGGCACTGCTGGACAAGTGAAGCTGGTAGACTGGTTCATATTTCAAGAGATGGTATTGCAGATGGGCTTCCAAAGTGAGACCTATTGTGCAAACAAATAATCAAGTGTTTAGTGAGAAATTTGCCTAGCAGAGCAGTGGAAATTGTAGTGAAATCAAAGGCTAAAGAGACCAAAGGATTCTCACAGTCTAATCCTGAGCTGGGCTTTGGGTGGCACACCCAACAGCAGGATAAGTTTGCCAAAGAAACCACTGTTTGGGAAATGCAGAATAAAATAAAAAGTAACATCATCACTTAGCTTTGGGAGGCCCTGTCCCTTTCTAAAAGAGGAATTTTAAATCTCCTTTAAGACTTCAGCCAAGATGGAGGCATAGGTAGACACACTGCCTCCTCATGCAACCAAAAGAAGAAAAACAACACATTTAAAAACAAAAAAGCAACCATAACTGACAGAAAATTGAACTGTATGGAAGTCTGACAACTAGGAATTAAAGAAGAAACATTCATCCAGACTGGTAGGAGGAGCAGAGACAGGCAGCAAGATGGAGAGGACTTGCAGCAAGGCAGCTGCAGGAGGACCAGGGGGACAAGGTGGTGGCTGGTGGACCAGGCAAGGCAGTGGCTTGCAAACTGGGTGGTCTCACATTCACATGCAGATAAACTGGGAGGAACAACCGGGGTGCGAGACAGACCACGCAACCTAGGGTTCCAGTATGGAGAAATAAAGCCTCAAAATCTCTGACTGAAAATACCCATGGGGGCAGCAGTGGGAGAATCTCCCAGCCTCACAGGAGAGCTCACTGGAGAGACCCACAGGGTCCTAGAATGTACACAAACCCACCCACCCAGGAATCAGCACCAGAAAGGCCCAATTTGATTGTGGGTAGCCGAGGAAGTGACTGAAAACTGGCAGAGTGGAACAAGCAACAGTGTTCCCTCCTGGGCCAAGGCAGCGATGTTGGTTGCCCTGCCCTGGTGAACACCTAAGGCTCCACTCCTTACTATGTAACAGGCGTGCCCAGAGGGGGGAAAAATGGCCCAAACGAAAGAATGGTTCAAAGCTCCAGAAAAAATACAACTAAGTGACAAAGAGATAGCCAGCCTATGAGAAGCACAGTTCAAAATACTGGTTATCAGGATGCTTTAGGAACTCACTGGGTATTTCAACAGCATAAAAAAGACCCAAACAGTAATTAAGGTTGCATTATATGAAATAAAGAAAAATCTACAGGGAACCTACAGGGAGCTCAAATCAACAGTTTGGACCAGAAGGAAGAAAGAAATGCTCAACCAGGACAGAATGAAGAAACAAGAAATCAGAAAAATGAGGAGAGGCTTAGGAACCTCCAGGACTTTAAACATTACAACATCTGAATCATGGAGGTGCTAGAAGGAGAAGAGGAAGAGCAAGAGAACTTTCAGGAAGTCCAGGAAGCTCAGAGAGTTCCAAAGAAGTTGGACGCAAGGAGGAACTCATGGAGGCACATTATAATTACATTAGCCAAGATTAAAGATAAAGACAGAATCTTAAATGCAGCAAGAGATAAGGAGACAGTTACCTACAAAGGAGTTCCCATTAGACTATGAACTGATTTCTCAAAAGAAATCTTGCAGGCCAGAAGGTGCTGGAAAGAAGTATTCAAAGTCATGAAAGGCAAGGACCTATATCCAAGATTACTCTATCCAGCAAAGCTATCTTTTAGAATGGAAGGGCGGATAAAGTGCTTCCCAGATAAGGTCAAGTTAAAGGAGTTCATCATCACCATGACCTTATTATATGAAATGTTAAAGGGACTTATCTAAGAAAAAGAAGATAAAAAATATGAACAGTAAAATGACAACAAACTCACAGCTATTAACAACCATACCTTAAAAAACAAAAAAAAACTAAGCAAACAACTGGAACAGGAACAGAATCACAGAAATGGGGATTGCATGGAGGGTTATCAGTGTGGGAGTGAGTGGGGGAGGGTTGGGGAAAGATACAAAGAATAAGTAGCATAAATGGTAGGTAGAAAATAGGCAGGGGGAGGTTAAGAATAGTATAGGAAACGTAGAAGCCAAAGAAGTTATATGTACAATCCATGGACATGAACTAAAGGGAGGAAATGTGGGTGGGAGGGGGTGTGCAGGGCAGAGGGGAATAAGGCGGGGGGAAATGGGACAACCATAATAGCATAATCAATAAAATATATTTAAAAAAAATTTCCTTTAAGAGAGCAGGTCCCACTTTCCCTTGCAGTATTAATAGCAGCAGCTGAGTCCTCCTCAGTTGGTGCCTGCTTTATGTGTATGGTGGATCCAAGGCTTGATACTCATGAACTTTAGGAAGAGTGTGTTGCCAGCCAGATGTTATACGGACTGTTACATTGCTCAGCTAACTGCTGTTCAGGGCCTGAGTCTTCCAGATCTTTGGTAAGACTTAGTCTCCTAGCTGGAATGGGTGTGAGGAGGTCTTGTCAGACCTCTAATAAGCAAACTTGTGCAAAGTTGTTAGTGTTTGCTCAATATGTTGTACATATTGATAATGGGGTTTAAATTTTGAGAAGTCCCAGTGGGGAATTAAAGCCTCGAGAAGTGACACCCCTCAGGTAGCTTGTCTTGCTGCTTTATCAGTAGTTTGGTTTCCCTGGTTTGTTTGGGAACCATTCTGGGTTCCTGTGCTGGGCATTATGGCAATCTGGTTCAGTAGATTCATTGCCCCTACCAATTTTAAAATCTCTTTTCATGTTTGATGTCCTTATTCCCCATGTTTTTTAAAAGATTTTATTTATTTTTAGAGAGGGAAGGGAGGGAAAAAGAGAGAGAGAGAGAGAAACATCAATGTGGGGTTGCTGCCATGGGAAAATGCCCGCCCTTCTAACATTTCTCGGGAGGATTCCTATCCTTTCTGTCTTTCTGTTGAGTTTTGGACAGTCCTCTCTCCAATGGCCCTTATCCGTACAATAGGCACATTGATTGGCATCTAGTGGGTCTTTCCACCTCTCTTTCAGGTCCCATCTCTCCTTTTGGTTTCCCTGCATTCTTTTCTTTTTTTTTTAATCATAGTGACTCTTTTTTTTTAATTTAGGGTTTTTTTTTAAAGATTTTATTTATTTTTAGAGAGGGAAGGGAGGGAGAAAGAGAGAGAGAGAGAGAAACATCAATGTGGGGTTGCTGGGGGTCGTGGCCTGCAACCCAGGCATGTGCTCTGACTGGGAATCGAACCTGCGATGCTTTGGTTCACAGCCCGCACTCAATCCACTGAGCTATGCCAGCCAGGGCCCCTGCATTATTTCTAAGAAAAAAGTGGCTTGTTTTAATTTCATTGTTTCCCAGGAATGGCAATTAAACTTTAAAGGCTATGTCCATCAGCTGGGAGGGACTCTTTCCCATTGCTCTGTCTAAATGTTGTAACTTCCTTCTGCTATCTGGGGCACTTTGCCCAATAATAGTCATGTTTACCATTTGGACATTTCTTGGTTCCTGTGAGTCAACATCAGTGTGCTTTCAATAGGCCTGATACATCCTTTCTAAAAATTCAGAAGGATCTTTGGTTTCCGTTGAATAATCGACATCATCTTCAGCCCCTTTTGTTTAGGCACCCCTTTCTTAAACTCTTTCAATGTGCACCTTTTGTAATGCTCTAGGAAGGCTAGGTCCTCAATATTCAGGCCCTGCCTGAGCCTTCTGGTACATATGAAGGTCCACACTATCCCACCAGAGCTGCCAAAACCTCTAATCAAAATGTGGAGGTGTAGCTGCCTACAGCAACAGAAGCCAAACTCGTGAGGGAGGTGCTGGGACAAAAGGAGAGGTTTTAATCAGGAGCTGCACAATCTGGGAAAATGGTGGACTCTCGTCTCAAAATCCATTTCAGCTTCCTATTCAAGCCCACAGTTCTTATAGGAATAGGGAAGGAGGGCCTTTTTTTTTTCTTCTATTCAATTATCTTGCTAGCTTTTGGCACACTCAGGGCCTTATCCACTCATCTTTCTAACTTTCCACAAGTTCACTCATGCTCTACCCATTCATATTTCCAGCCTTTGGTGCACTCAGTGTAAGAACCTCCCCCTGCCACCATCTCGGCCAATGACGGAGACTCCCTGGTGCTCCACTGACTGTCTATGGTAACACTAACAAGGGTGCCATTGATTTGGTTGGGGTCAGTGCTGTAAGTGGATTTGACAGAACTGGAAACAAGGTTTGGCTGCTTCCTCTTCAAAGGAATACAGATAGGGGCTTTAAGGAATTACAGAGTAGTGGTCCATGTCACTTGGAGCATTCACTTTGAGTACGGAGCCTTCTCATGACAGAATCACAGGTGTAATTTGAGGGGGCTTTGCAACATGGCTGAGTATTTGACAGAGAAGTTATCAGAAGGTGAAGGAATATGGAGAATCAATGAGTTTGAACAGTTATATTTCCTCCTTTATCCCAATTTTGTATCTTCTGAATCTTAAGTTTCATTAGCATGAGACAAGAAGATAAAATCACACTGCTACAATTACAGGGGTGAGCCAATAATTATCATTGAGGAGTACCACTGAAAACACATTTCATTTAAATATTTATCTTAGAGAATTGTGGTTTCTGAATTTACAGTGCTTCTAGCAAGCACAGCAGATGGAGCCCGTGGCTTCTCATTTCTGGTTCTTCAGATGACTGTTGGAGCCTGGATGTTTTCTCCATTGCCTCCATCTCCTCAGCATTGCCAGTGATGACTTGATACATTTTCATGGAATGAATAAACTATACAACTGGGACAGGATAGCCCCTGGAGATGTGAAGGATATGAAAGAAATGACATTTAAAAGAATCTTGGGGCTTAATGTTTAAAATCCTGAATTCTCCTCACTTCGGGTGGAGTATAAATTGGAGAGCATGTGATTTTGTGCTATGTAAAGATTGTAAATATCCACAAATTACATAAATAGGACTTCTCCCCCTACAACCTCAGGTACAGAATTTTTTGACTCTTCAAAATAGAGCATGTTTTATGAATAAAGGACTTTGTTCTTTGTATTATGTTGTTTTTTATTTTTAATTGATGGCTGGGGTGACACAGGGCCAATTCCTATGTTAAGAGAGCATCAATTACTTAGCTAATTGCATTTATTATGTAGTATTCTTTCTCTGTTGATAGCAACTGTGTATTTGGAGCTTTTATGTGCTACACAGCTATTTCCCTAGCTGCAGTGAATATGGTTTTATATTTATGTGAAACTGCTAATGTGTTGCTCGCTAGATCATGAGCAATGGGCTTCTGACAGCTCTATTCATTAGCTTGGAAAATAAAACACATTGTTACAGAAACAGAGAGTGGTCCAGCGATCACTATCAGCACAATCGAAGACAAATTTTAGTTAAATATTTATCTCATGAATTAATTAATACAAACGAGATGCTGTTTTTTAAATTTATGAATGACTTTGCCACTGAAATTTGAAAACCAAGATCACAATTTGAGTCGAGTTTGATGCAGTCCACAACTTAGCAATTCACAACTTTGTGTACAGAGAGTTAAGTAATGTCAAATTGTTCACTGTGATGCATCATTAAGATTACTAAGTGTGAATGTGTAGAAAGATGATAGCACACACAGCTGCAGCTGTTACTTCAGAATCCCTACTTTGCATAGTAAGAAGAAAAAAATACTCATAGATAACTTTCAGTACCAATAATAATAATAGCAAATGCTTATTGGTGGGCCAACTGTGCTTCTTCGCGCATTACATGTATTTTAAGCTCTTGCAGTGAGTACTGCTCTTACTCCCACTTTACAGATAAGAAATGGGGCCACAATGATTAAATGTGTAGGAAAGAAGGGGAGAACACTAATGCTTAATGCTTAGTGCAATTGTAATGTGCTTATGAATCATGTGGGTATCTTGTTAAAATACAGGTTCAGATTCAGTAGGTCTAACATGGGGCCCAGCTTCTGAATTTCTAACAAGCTCCTAGTGATGTTGATGCTGTTGGTCCAGGGAGCAGATACCAGTGGTTTTCAACTGGCATCAGTTTTGTGCATCAGAGGACAGAGACAATATCTACACTTGATTACACAACTGAGGGAGGCATACTAGGGGCATCTAGTGGGTTGAGGCCAACAATGCTGCTAACCAGCCTACCAGCATAGAATCCTCCAGGTCCGAATGCAGCACTGCTGCTGAGAGGCACGGCTGGAGGATCTCCTTTTTGCAGCACATATACCCTTGATGAGTCCTGTGTTTCACTGCCTGCCTCCACAGACTAGTCTGGCTGCCCAGGATTCCACTCATGAGTTCTTGTTTGGATTTTAAGTATTCTTGGAACACTTTAATCACATGCTAATCATAAAACCAGTAGCCTGTGGGATCACTCGTTGAGACCTTTTCTGTGCCAAGCACTGTTCCAGGTGCATCATGCCCTGTCATGCAAGGTAGTTACTAGCATTATCTCCATTTTCCGGAAGTCTAAGCAACATACTTGGGTCACTTCTGCAAATGACCCAAGCTGTAAAAAAATCACAATAACTGTAAAATTGTTGATTTTTAAATAAATAGCATGTGAACATAATACAAAAACCAAAAAGTGCAAGAGAGCAATGCAATGGAGAATCAGTCTCCGTTCCTCCCTTGCTCCCAGCCATCCCCTTCTCCTTCCCAGAGACCATGGGTGTTCTCAGCTTCCTGGGTATTCTTTCAGAGTCTCTATATTAAAGAATAGATACATGATGTAGATAGATGACAGATAGATAGATAGATAGATAGATAGATAGATGTTAGATAGATATTCACAAAATGACAGACTACTATGTAGTTTTTAGGGCTGCCATAACAAATCACGATACACTGGTTGACTTGAAAGAATAGAAATGTATTCTCTTACAGCTGGAGGCCAGATCTAGTGGTTTCTAGACAGAATTGGTTCTTTCTGGTGGTCTGAGGGAACATCTTTTCCTGACTCTCTTAGCTTCCGTGGTTGCCAGCAGTCCTTGGCATTTTTTTTTTTTTTTTTTTTTTTTTTTTTTTTTTTTTTTTGCTTACAGATGCATCACTTCAGTCTTTGCGTTCATCTTCACATGGCACTCTGTGTCCAAGTTTTCCTCATTTTTTAAGGACATGTATTTAAACTTACTACTTCTGCAAATAAGGTAACATTCAAACATACCAGGAATAAGGTCTTCAACATATCTTTTTGAAGAGTACAGTTCAACCCACAATAGCCACAAAAGTTTGCTTCGTATCTTACTTTTTTCATGCAACATGTTTTGAGTATTGGTCCATATCTGTACATAGATAGAGAACTGCCCTTTCTAAGGCTGCATAAGGTTGCATTTTATGGACACATCATAATCATTTAACCACTCCTCTGTCAATGGATGTTTAAGTTTAACCAAACTCCTGCAATTTCATTCTCATTTTGACTTATTCCCCTTTCTTTATTTTTAGAGAATAACTAAGCCGTGTGTGAAAAGAAATTACTCCCCATATCTTCACACATCTAGATTCCTCAGAGTCAGGATGACACCTAAGAACCTATTTTAGATTGTTCAGAAATCTCTTTTGTTTCCCACCATGGGCGAGTAGTTTCACCTATGTTTGTTGAGTGGTGGCTGTAATGGTTCTTTACATGAGCGCCACTTGTGGCACTGCATAAAAATACAGTTGTAGGGCTGTGCCCCATACCATCTCCCCAGGAGGTGTGGCTTATTTTTAAGAAACTTTTCAGTGGTCCTAGTAAATAATTAGGATTGAGATCCCCCAGACTGTGCCTTGAACTGTCAAATGTTGGGAAGAAGGCAATAAATACAGGTCAGTCCTTGCCCTCAAGGTTCCCATGATTTCTTAAGAAAACAGACCCAGGAACAGCTCACTCTGATACAAATCTGCAAGGGCCATCAGCACAGCCCAGGTGTGAGAACTGGATGGGATGCAAGGAAGGGTACTAATACCTCCTTTGAAAGTTATAAGGTGAGTAGCAAATATCTGAGCCATGAAGTTAGAAAAGGGCAATGTAGGCAGAAGGCACAGCATAAGCAAGGACACGGAACATAGCAATCATGATATGTGCAGGAGAACCACCAGTCCTGGGTAATGTGAAAATGCCGTGATGGCGGTGGGAAGGGAGGAAGTGAATCTAGGGAAGGCAGCCAGTGTTATATCACAGGGGTCTTCTGTATAGCTTCTGTTGCCCTAATGCCTAAAATTAAGCTGCAAGTTGATAAATGCTTTGTTCCAAAGTCTCCTAAGGCAAACTTATTCACCCAGCAAAGAAAACCTAGAGGTCTGAAGAGGCCGATGAAGTAAGTGTGTCTCCTGGCAACCTGAGAGGTGGAACTAAGATACTGACAAAGTATTCCCAAGGATCCAGAGCCAATACATGTTGGTGCAGAAACAACCTGGGTGACACCAAGAAAAGAAAAGGAACGAATGTGGGAATAGTGTTCCTTACAATCTCATCCTTATATTTTAAGAAAATTGATGTTGCAAAACTTGGGAAGGGCTGGAGGAAGGTGAGGAGGAACCTGACCTTGTCTGAGTGGAGGCTGGCCATCTGGAACCAAATCTGCCTCGTCAAACAATCCCTAATTGCTTTTAACAAGGTGTGTAAGTTATGTTTGGCTTCCTCCGCTCTGTGCAGTCTCCCTGTTGAGACTGTTTTTTATTTTCTTATGAAACAATAAAGCCAATATAATTAAAAAGCAGTGGACATATTCAGCCCCTGGTGTCTGGGCAGGTAATTACCAGCTCCTTCTTGAGGAAGGTCTTGTTTTTCTTTTTTATGTGGCAATTTGAAGAGAGAAGGAGATGGCAAGGCAGGAGGTGATTCTGCAGACCAAACCTTCCAATGGCATAGAAGGAACTGCTGCAATTCGAAGGTAGTGAGCCCAAAAAGTGTGTCTGCTCCATTCACCACTCACCATATACCCAGTGCCCAGCACACTCCCTGTTACCTAGAGGGCACTTGATAAATATTTATTGACTGACTGTCTGCAAGGGAGGGAAGGACACAAATATTCTTGGATTACCAATTTGGCAGCATGCAGAATGGAAGGATTATCACAAATATTGTCCCAGTGAACTTTCTCCAAAATCCTGTAGAGTTGAATATGTATTTTAAATGACTAAGATTGGCAAGTGGGGAATAAAGAAGAGGAGGGTTGGGTGCCCAGAACAACATGCATAGGGTGAGCATTGGGAGTAAATGAAGTAAAGGGATGATAGAGAAGTTTTGTTAAATATTAATTTTCAGAGAGAAGCAAGGGAGCATTATAGCTTACCTGAGGTGGAAAACTGACATTTCCAGACCTAGGAAGAGATAAGAAACAAAAATCCTTGGTAATATAATCCTCAAGACCAGAAAGGCCTGGGGTGTGGGAAGAGTAAAAGGCAATCCCTTTTATACAGTATGTTCATCTCAGCCACGGCTTCCAGACACACACTGCACATCAGGTAATGAGCTAAGTGCTTCCCATCTGCTAGAATATTTACACCTCCTAGGCACCCTGTGGGATGTGTTCTAGAAATCCCATTTTACCAATGAGGAAGCAGATTTGGGAGGCTGAGAAACTGGCCCAATCCCACCACAGTGGTAAAGCTAAGATTGGAACCTAGACTGGTTGTCTCCAAGCCTGGACCCCAACCTCTGTGCCACATTCACATCCCACTTTACTCAAACCTCCCACTTCATCTTAGATGGAGTCAAAATGCTTCTTTGTAACTGATTCTGAGCCTCCATCTCATGATTTCCCAACTGCATCTTTTCCCTGCAAGGGAAATAGGGGTGAATGGGACATGAACCCCTCAGAAACTTGTGGTTTAGTAGCTGGATTAAGGAGATGGGCAAACAGAAGCAAGTCATGTATCACTAGTGCTGCATAGGATGGTCTCAGATGCCTGCTGTGGCCTCACACGGTGCCATGCTTTCTTCTCGGTGTTTAGTCAAGAAGCTACAGGATTCCAGATGAGGAAGCCATGGCTCTGAGCCAGTGATATTACAGAAGACTTGATGGAAGGGGTGACACCTGAGCACAGCCAGGAAGGCTTGTGAGGCCCTAGGATAGAGGAGTGATGGACAAGGCCATGAGGGATGTGGGGACTTGAGGGTAGGCAAGCATAAGATACGAGAAAGGAGAGATTGGAGGAAAGGTTGGCCAAAGTAACCCACACCAGGTTGCACACAGTATAAAGAGATTTGGACTTAGCAGGTGACAAGAAGCTGTGGAAATCTTAAGCCACCTTCTTTAGGAACCCAAAGGAAAGGACCTTTGGAACTATGCAGTGAATTTGGTGAACTGGAAATGATTGATTACCAGAGGAAGTCCCATATGTCCTACACTCATCAGTACTGCTTCAATTGCCAGTGACAGGAGCTTACCTCAAACTGGTTTAACCATAAAGAGATTAACTGGTTATGGTAAATCAGTAGTCCAGAATAAGGTTTGGGGCTTAAGACAGGCCCATATTGGAAGCTCACACCAGGCTCTGGGATTTACATCACTTTCTGTCCAACTTCTTGGTTCCTCTCTCCCTTCTGGAGGCTTCTTAAGTGGCTCCCCAAAACCCAGCCTCAGCCCTATCCTTTCAGCAACATGCCCGGTAAAGTAAATCTCTTTCAACTAAAACACCAACTCATCTGGATTCCAGTCTCTTGGCCCTGGTAGGCTCATGTGCCCATCTTTGAAGTCATCTCTAAGACCAGGGCACTGGGTTCTATTGGGCCATACCTGAGTCCTAATCTCACCCCTGAGGTTAGAGGTGGAGCCAACTCCACCTGCAAATTGAGGACTGCGAGTGAGGGCAAGTCTTTTCTTCAGAAAGAAAGAAAACTCAGGATATTGTTACAAGAAGTAGGAGGAGCTTGGGTCTGGCAGACAAAAACAACAGATGTTCACATGACACTTTAGAGAAGCCAGGCAGAGGATGATTGGGAATGCTTGGTGATGGTGTAAGTTCTCTGAGGTTCAAGGATTGGAGGAGTCCTCAGTGGTCCCTTACCTTCCTATTACTGTACTCAGGTGGTAGGGTTCACAGTGGGCTAAGAGGAGTCCACAGAGAGAGGGAATGCAGGTGCTGAGTGAGCTGGGGGAGTGAAAATCAAATTGTAGGAAGTAGGAGTTCTGGTTTCTCTCAGGGTTTAGGAGCTGCAAGCCAGAGAGAGCAGTTGATATATTCATTTCTGTAACATTAGGCCCACAGTTACCAAGTCAGGGTTTAATTTGCATGCCCAGTTTTCCATTCAGTAAGTTGTTCTCATGCAAATAAAATTACTACGAACACACGTGTCCAGCCTATGCATGCATCCTGTCCTGCAGCCTGTCTGCTGTGTGAGGCCTTTTCTAAAGGGCGCGCTGGTGGGGCATCTTTACGTTCCCCATTGTATCTTTGAGATAATAATCTCCCCTTTGACTTTTGAAGGAAATTAAGTGGTGCTTGTTGGTCACAGGTGAGTCATGGTGGGCTGGTCCTCCTAAGGTAGGCTCTGAAGCCACCAGCAGGAGTGCGTCTGTCTCTAGATCCATCTCCAACCCAACTCTGGCTATTCAAAGATGCATATGAGGCGTTTAAAGACAGTAGCAAAGCCCAGGCCTCCTTTCCAGGATTATGATCAGTCCATCTGCGGTAAAGCCCAGGCTTGGGTTTTGCCTTCTTTTTTAAAGCTTCTCAAGTGATTCTAAAATGCAGGTAGGCTGAGAGCTCCTGCTGTCGCTGGAGTTTGTCCTGAGTATGTCTCAGTACAGGTGTGCTTCCCCGTAGTCACATGCCCCTCTTTCCTCTGTTCTTGCCTTTTCCTCCTGTCACCTCATACCTCACTCTTCCTGTGGATTGCCATTGAACCAAGTCCTTTACTCAGGCAGTCCCTCTGTCTTGGGCCCAAGTTCCCTGATTTATAAAATTCATGTGCCCAGGTTACACAATTCCCTGTACTCTCTGGTTGTAAGTTTCCTGAAATTTGAATTTCCAAAGTGCAGCCAAGCCATCTTCAGGATCATAAGAAGCCTGTGAGGTTCAACTACCATTTGAGCCTCACATATACTGCAAAGTCATCCTCAGGTGGGAAGTTCTCATCTGGGAGTGATTTTGCACCCAGGGTACACTTGACACATTTTTTGTTACCACAAATTGGGTGCTATTGTTGTCTAGTGGGTAGAGACCAAGGATGCTGTGAATCATCCAATGACACATAGTATAGTCCCCTACACACACACACATACACACACACAAAATTATCTGGCTCAAAACGTCAATACTATTGAGGTTGAAACACCTTGTCTTTGGATGTTCAAGACTTCCATTCAAAACCCCAACCAGCATGACATATTATTCTCAATCTAGTTCTCTAAGGCTCACACGTACTTGATTTGTCTGAGAAGCTGCAAAAGGCTCTTCTCCATGATGCACATGAACTTGCTACATATTTTCTGGGTTTTATTGACTTTCCCTCAATTTGTAAACCACTTTCTATACTGTGACACATGGTCACCAAAGCTTTTTTTTTCTTCTTCTCTCTTATGTTTCTTCATGCCACACCAGTTTGAAGTGGGGGCGAGAGGGACATCTGTTTCATCCTGAGCCTCTGGAGGAGGCCCTAAAAATGTCTTGAGAAGAGCTGAGGTGGAGACCAAAAAGGCAGCTCTGTGTAATGGGCCTGGGCAGTCCTCTTCGCTCCAGAAAAACAAAGCTAAAGGAAGCATAAAGAGTTCCCATCCTGTGTTTATATTGTTCCTATTTCATGGTGAAAAATTAAACACAAGAGGTTCTTATCAGCATTTAAGAAGGAGAGATTTCTTAAGCTAGGCAGTGAAAGACAAATACCATATGATCTCACCTTTAACAGGAACCTAAACAACAGAACAAAGAAACAAGTAAAGTATAGTCAAAGACACTGAAATACAGGACAGGCTGAAAGTGACCAGAGGAGAGAGAAGAGGGAGTTTCAGGAGAAAAGGGGAAGGGTTTAGAGGAACAAAGTTAAAAGACACATGGACAGAAACTAGGGGGAGGGTGGTAATAGGAGGGAAGCGGGGAGGGATGGGTGGGCGGGATGGAATGAGAATAAAAGGGAGAAAACTATACTTGAACAATGATTAAAATAAAAAAAATTAAAAAATAAAGAAAAGGTATACATTAAAATAACATCAAAAAAGGAGAGATTTCTATGTAATTTTTCAGAGTCAATCAGCCAAATAGAAGGCTTTATCACTTACAAGATGAACACAATATATATGTAGAATGATGGTGTGTGAATTACCGAACTATTTGTTTGATTGAAGTTTTCTCAATTTCCCCCAGATGATGAAGTGCTTTTACATTACTTATCTTGAGTTTGTATTGCTGAAAAAGGAAGGAAGGAGAAAACCAATCAATGAGAAACAGGGCTGGATCTTCAAATGACCCATTTGCCAGCCTGTGGTTTTAGAGGATTGCATCTGTAAAAAGAGGAGGTGATAGTGCAACTTTGATTTAAATGCACTTTACACAGATTATATGAACTAAAGAGATATTCTCTAATGAACAAATAGAAGGACCTTTGAATTTAACCTCTGACTATTCAAGATAAAAATTTTAAGCTTGTCCCAGAATAAGTATGCATGCGAAATCAAGCTCTCTATAGAGAAAACTTGTTAGATAAAATAATTGTAAAAATTTGAAGAATTCTAGAAGGAATATTACTGCTATGAACTATTTTGAAGTCAAGATATACAAATAAGTTAGTTTTATGGTTTTTAGGGCAATGAACAATCTTAGCATCAAAGGATATGTTGGTGTAACTTTACTTAGCTATCATGGAGGAGGGAAAGAGGCAGTTTGGTCAGAATCGTCAAAGCCTAGGTTGTTCTACACCAGTGATTTTCAACCTGTGTGCTGCAAGAATTTTTAAAACATGCTATACATGACTATTTAATCAGGGCCACTGACCTCTTTTCCCTTAGATCAGGGGTGTCAAACTCATTTTCACCGGGGGCCACATCAGTCTCACAGTTGCCTTCAAAAGTCCAAATGTAATTTTAGGGCTGTATAAATGTAACTACTCCTTAACTAGGGGCAAGGAGCTTGGTGCTGCCACTGAGTAGAAACAAGGTGCCAGGCCGAATAAAACAAGGCGGAGGGCCGAATTTGACCTGCAGGCCTTGTGTTTGCCACCTGTGCCTTCGATTGTCAAATAAAAACAATGACAACAGCCAACACAACAATAGCTGTCCACTGTAAGTGAATTAAAGTCATACCTATTTTTTGTCAGATTAGCAAAAAGTTTAATATATTTTTTGGTGTGCCACAGAATTTTAGTAATTAGTTTATATGTGCCAAGACATAAAAAAGGTTGAAAATCACTGTTTTAGATGAATGAGTGTGATTCTAACTTACTCATTTACCTGAAACAACCAATGTCCCAAGATCCCAAGACTCTTCTGCTCTCCTCCCTGACAAGCCATTAGCAATAGGCCCAGTAAACCCATCTCAGGAAGCACTGGTCTTCACTAATGCATTGCTTTCCATGAGCTCTCTTAACCAACATTTTCTAATAAAACTACAATTTTGAAGGTGTCTGATCCAAAACCCACATAATTACCAAGTCAAATGTTTTATTTTATGAATTTTTAAATATACTTTATTGATTATGCTATTACACTTGTCCCAATTTCTCCCCTTTGCTGCCCTCCATGGGTATCCCCCACTGCCTCAGGCAACCTCTCCTTAGTTCATGCCCATGGGTCATGCATACAAGTTCTTTGGCTTCCCCATTTTCCATACTGTTCTTAACATCCCCTTCCCTATTCTATAACTACTGATTTGTACTTCTTAATCCCTGCACCTTTCCCCCCATTCTCCCTCTTCCCCTTCCCAGCTGATAACCCTCCAAATAATCTCAAATCTGTGATTCTGTTCCTGTTCTGGTTGTTTGCTTAGTTTGTTGTTTTAGATTCTGTTGTTGATAGTTGTGAATTTGTTGCCCTTTTAATGTTCATAGTTTTGCTGTTATTCTTCTTCTTAAATAAGTCCCTTTAACATTTGATCTAATAATGGCTTGGTGGTGATGAACTCCTTTAGCTTTGCCTTGGCTGGAAAGCAGGCACTTTATCTGACCTACAAATCTAAATGCTAGCTTTGCTGGATAGAGTAATCTAGGTTGTAGGTCCTTGCTTTTCATCACTTTGAATACTTCTTGCCAACCCCTTTTAGATTGCAAAGTTTCTTTTGAGAAATCAGCTGATAGGGTACTCCTTTGTAGGTAACTAAATTCTTTTCTCTTGCTGCTTTTTAAGATTCTCTCTTTATCTCCAACCTTTGGCATTTTAATTATGATGTGTCTTGCTGTGGTCCTCTTTGGGTCCAACTTGTTTGGGACTCCCTGTGCCTCCTGGACTTGTATGTCTGTTTCCTTCAACAAACTAAGAGAGTTTTCTTTCATTATTTTTTTTCAAATAAGTTTTCAGCTTCTTGCTTTTCCTCTTTTCTTTCTGGCATCACTATGATTCAAATGTTGGTACATTTGAAGTTGTCCCAGAGACTCCTTAAAATTAAAAAAAAATTCAAAAAAACTCTCTCCTCATTTAAAAAATTTTTTTTTCTTCTTGCTGTTTTGATTGAACGCTTTTTAAATTGTTTATTTGATTCTCAGCTTCATCCTTTCCACTATTGGTTCCCTGTAGATTTTTTCTTTATTTCACTTAGTGTAAACTTCATTTCTTCCCTTATGTTTTTGCTGTAGTACTCAGTGAATTCTTTGAGCATCTTGATAACAGCATTTTGCATTCTGTATCTGATAGGTTTGTTTTCTCTGTTTCATTGAGTTATTTTTCTGGGGTTTTGTACTGTTCTTTCATTTGGGCCATCTTTGTATCCTCAATTCAGCAGCCTCCTTGTGTTTGTTTTTGTGTATTAGGTTGAGCTGCTTTGAGTCCCTGTCTTAGGAAGGGCACCCATCTGGATGAATGTGGTTTCTTTAAATCCTTGGTTGTCAGACTTCCATGCATCTCAAATTTCTGACAGTTCTGGCAGTTCTGGTTGTTGTTTGCTTAAAGACATAACTGTAATTCTCTCTGTAGTTTCACGACAACCTATGCGTCCATCTTGACCAGAGGTCTCAAATTCATGGTTTATTTTATTATTTTTTTTATTATTTTATATTTTATTTTATTTATCTCATCTCATCTTATCTTACTTTATTTTATGTATTTATTTTTGGAGAGAGGGGAAGAAAGGGAGAAAGAGAGGGAGGGAAACATCAATATATGGTTGCCTCTCACATGCCCCCTACTGGGGACCTGGTCTGCAACCCAGGCATGTGCCCCGACTGGGAATTGAAACAGCAGCCCTTTGGTTCACAGGCCCGTACTCACTGTTGAGCTATACCAGCCAGAGCACAAATTCATGTTGTTTAAGCCAGTAAGTTTGTGGAATTTGTTACAGCAACAAGGACAAACTAACAAACTATACTGAAGAAACACATCTCCAGGTATGGTAATAAGTAACTGTTTTTTTTAGGAGGGAATTTTCTGTTTCTCCTGAAAGTTCCTTTGGAACATCAAGAATCCTAGAATCATTTTTTTATTCAAAGAAAATCTAAGAGAGAGAACTTGTTTGGGGCAGCAAAATTTGAATCTCCATGGTATTGATATTGAGACCACTGGCTGCATCTTTATAGAACTTCTATTAAGTGCCAGGTACTTGACATCTATTACTTCTGACTCACTGCATTAAACCTGTAGGGTAGGCATCATTGTTAACTCAATAGTGTTACCATTTCATAGATGATTCAACTGCTACTTGTAACAGTCAAGTACTCAGCCTAATGCCTCACTGCTAGTTGTGGCAGAGGTGGGATTCTAACACAGGTGTGTCAGCTTCAAATGCCCAAAGGCTCCTCACAAAACCACTAGTCTGCACTTTCATGCCTTGTTTAGTACTCAGGTTGATTATTCTGTTTTGATGGCAAAACAACCAATTTTACTTTTAAAAAAATTGTATTGGTCCGTATGTAGTAGTGACAGGACAATGAATGCTCTCTCAGACTCTTCCTTTTTCATTCATTTAGTAAGGGTGGCCAGATGATGTGTTGGAAAAGATTCAAAGTCCTGTGAGAGTCTGTCAGTTTCGAGACCCTAAAGCAAGAGATTAGTAAACTGTCCATGAAAGACCAAATAGCAAACATTTAAGGTTTTGTGGGCTATATGGGCTTTGACATAGCTATACTCACCTCTGCTGTTATTAGCATGAAAGCAGCAGAAGGCAATACACAAATGAACAGGAGTGGTTATGTTTCAATAAAACTTTATTTACAAAAGTGAACAGAGGCTGAATTTGACCTGAGGGCTATAGTTTTCCAACCTATACCTTAAAGCAGAGACAGCAAAATGAACACCAATAAGTGGCACTTGGCCAAAGGTGTCTGTGATCAACCCACATAATGTTCAATTCTTAAGAACTGTTAGGAAGGGAAATTAAGAAAACAATCCTATTTAGTCCTGACTGGTGTGGCTCAGTGGATTGAGTGCTGGCCTGTGAATGAAAGGGTCACTGGTTCAATTCCCATTCAGGGCACATGCCTGGGTTGTGAGCCAGGTCCCAGTGGGGGGTGTGTGAGAGGCAACAACACATTGATGTTTCTCTCACTTTCTCCCTCCCTTCCCCTCTCTCTAAAAATAAAAAAAATAAAATAAAATATTTAAAAAGAAAAAAAACAATCCCATTCATAATTGCTTCAAAATAGTAAAATATCTGGGAATAAATTTAACCAAGGGCACAACAGATCTGTACTCAGAAAATTATAAGACACTAAAGAAAGAAACCAAAGAAGACACAAATAAGTGGAAGCATATACTGTGTTCATAGATAGGGAGAATTAACATCATTAAATACCCATACTACCCAAAGCAATCTATTCAATGAGCTAACATTCAATGAGCTAAGGATAGTTTATTCAATAAGTGGTGTCGGGAGAACTGGGCAGATATATGCAGAAAGATGAAACTAGACCACCTTCTCATGCCACACATATGAATAAGTTCAAAATGGATCAAACACTTAAATATTAGACTTGAAACCTTAAAAATCCTACAAGAAAACATAGGCAGTAAAGTTGCAGGCATCACTGTAGCAATATTTTTTTCTGATATATCTTCTCAGGCAAGGGAAACAAAAGAAAAAATAAACAAATGGCATTACATCAATTAAAAAATTTTGCACAACAAATGAAACCATCAACATAATGAAAAGACAACCCACTGAGTGGGAGAACATATTCTGATACATCTGATAAGTGGTTAATATCCAAAATTTATTAAAAACTTATCAAGCTCAACACCAAAAACAAAAACAAAACAAAATCCACAAATAACCCAATTAAAAAATGGGCACAATACCTGAATAGACACTTCTCTAAAGAGGACATACACATGGCAAAAAGATGCCCAATGTCACTAATCATTAGAGAAATGTAAATTAAAACCACAAGAGATATAACCTCATACCCGTTAGAATGGCCATCATCAATAAATCAACAAATGCTAGCAAGCATGTGGAGAAAGGGAAAACCTAGTGCACCATTGGTGGGAATGCACACTGGTGCAATCACTATGGAAAGCAGTATTAAGTTACCTCAAAAAATTAAAAATGGAACTGCCATATGACTCAGAGATTCCACCTCAGGGAATTTATCCGAAAAAACCTGAAACACGAATTTGAAAGAATATATTGCATCCCTATGTTCATTTCAGCATTATTTACAGTAGCCAAGATTCAGAAGCAGCCCAAGTGTCCATCAGTAGATGAGTGAATATGACAGCTGTGGTACATTTACACAATAGAATACTTACTTGACTGTAAGAAAGAAGAAAATTTTGCCCTTTGCAACAGCATAAATGCTAAGTGAAATAAGCAGAGAAAGACAAATACCATAAGATTTCACTCATATGTGGGATCTAATGAACAAACTGAATTAACATGCAGAATAGACACAGACTCACAGAGAAAGTAGGCCAACAGTTCTCAGTGGGGTGGGGGTTGTGTTGGGATGTGGAGGAATTGAGCATAAAAAAGAAAAAGAACTCATGGACATCGATGACTGGGTGGTGATTGCAGTGGCAGGGAGAGGGGTAGGTGGAGGTGGAAGAGGGCATAAGGGAGATAAAATGGTCATGGAAAAAACATAATAAAAATAAACTATTAAAATAAGTATACAGAAAAATTAAAAAATAATAAAATTTTTATAAAGTTAAATGTCAGTATTTAAACAATGAAGATATGCCATGCCAGGAGCTGAGTATTTCTGACTCTGCTGAGAAATTGGAAGGCCTGGGGTTTGGCCTCTTTCTCATGATGGGAAGAAGCTGTGCAGCTGTTCCCTAGAAGCAGTCGTGCTCTACCTAGCATGCCACAATCCTCACACCTCTGTATTGTTTTCCTCATGCCAAGTGTTTGTTGTCCTTGATGATCTTTAACCTAGCTGTGTTTTCTACTTGTTCTCATCTGCTTGGTACCCTGGACACCTGCATTTTCACCCCCATTACAATAGGGAAAGTCACCAAAAGATGTTTGATTGATGGTAAGAGGGTCTTTTCTTAAACAGTCTTGGAAAGTAAAGGCCAAATGATAAAACTTTTGTTTGATTTATGTTTGATTTTTTAAAAGTATAATGACTTGTCTATCAGACAGAGAGGGATAATTTTCATCTAGCCTAGCTTTCATTGTAAAATGCAAACCACTTAGCCATTTGACACTGAAAAGCTGTGAACAAGACTGGCTCTAGGCCAAAATGCAAAATGTGTCAAGGTGGTTCTGCATTACCTCCAAGCCAATCATTTCCTCACATTCACTTCTTCTTATCTTAAAACCTTAGTGTCCTTACTGTTCAGTCCTCCTCCACCCACCTTGGGTGTAACTGTTTTTTTTAATGCTCTTTCTCTAAATGTAAATGATAACATTAAAGATTATTTCATTGGAAGTATCTAATAATATCATTTATAATAAAGAGACAAGACATAAATAATTTCCTGTTAGGTTTATCCAAGGATATTCACATTTTAATTCAAAGGAGAAATTGAAGTTTATTGGATGTGTAATTGTGGAATTTGGAATATTCTACCTTTCCAATATCAGTGGTATTCATCCATTCCTAATGTTGGCCCTAAGGGTAGCTTTAGCCAAAACGTGAAACTATGTTTGACCATCATAGATTTATTATAGTGCATCTGAACTAGGGTCTTTTGAAAGGTTTCATTTGACCAGTGGTATTTGATCTGCAAAGTGGAGCGGTTGGTACTTGTACTACTTGGTGCCATCACTGGCTCATTTGCCAGGTATTCCTTGAAAATCCCACCAGCTTTTCATCACAGACTTCCAGGCACTCAATACCAACTCAGGAGAGTTGGCAGTAGTGGTAAAGCCAGTATTGCCTTCCCATGGGGTAAATATAAAGGTCTGCTCTTACGTTCCATGAGTGCCAAGACCGTATGTAGGTCATGTGGAATATCCAGTAGCCGAAAAATACATTTGGTGGGCACTGGGCCCCATTTGGAGACTAGAGAAGTGAAAGAAATGCTTCTCCCTGAACACAGAAGGGGAATCTCTGGTCTCAGGCAGGCTCGTGCCAGAATGAAGTGGTTGTGTCATTTGGATGGGATTATGCTCACAGTGTAGGCACTTTAAAAACTGGATCATTTTGACAACACAACCCAACAATTTTGAAAACTGGGCAGAAACAGCCCCAAGGATTTGGTTTGTATGTGGGTTCTTTTTAAGGCTAATGTGATTGTTTTTTGGAGGGGGGCAGACAGTAATTGCCTCAAGAGACACCAGAGAGGCAAAGCCTTTGGTGCTGGTGGTTTGATGCTTGAGAGCTATCACCATCAATTTCAGGGTGAAGAGTAGGGACAGGGGAGTCTGTGACAGAGAAGACACCAGTAACTCGAGCTGTAATAACTGATAGTCTCCAAGTCAGTGCTACTTGTCCAGACATTTAAACAGGCTTTTTAGATATTGCAGCCCTTCCGGGTCCTCCTGAGAGCATTTTAAGATAGACATTCCCAGCTCTGTCCAGATTTCTCATATAATACATTTGCAAATTTTGTTAAACCATGCAACTTTGTTGCTCTAAACTCTACAGAGGCTTCTGTCTCACTCAGAGTAAATCCAAAGGCCTGCATGGCCCACAAGGTGCTACCTGATCTGGCCCTGTCACCTTTCAGCTCTCACTACTCTTTCTTGTTTCTGTTCCTCTAGCACAGCAGGCTGCTCTAGGGTGTTTGTGCTTGCTGTCCTTCCTGCCCAGAACATTCTCCCCCAGCTATTTTTATGGATGTTCCCTTGACTTCACTGAGGCCTTCTCTGGCTACCACAGCCTATACAGCAGATCCACAAGTAACGTGATGTTCTCTTCAATAATGATTCATTATAACGTTGATGAGAAAGGGAAAAAAAGTCGATCCCTGGCAAGGCCACTGTCTGTGTAGAGTTTGCACATTTCTCTGTGTCTGGGAGGGTTTCTTGGGGGCTCTAGCTTCCTCCCACATTCAAAGATGTGCACATGAGGTGAAGGTGTGCCTCCATCATCCCCATGTGAATGAATGTGACTGAGCGTGAGTGTGAATGGCTCTGCACTGGAGGGGCCACCTGTCCAGGGTGGGTTCTGCCTTGTGCCCAGAGCTGCTGGGATAGGCTCGCACCACAGGTCACTCTGAAATGGAACAAGTGGGTTGGAAAATAATTATCATTCTGATTAATTCATCCTTCTTAAATGTGTGTATGCTCACATTTATTTTAATGTTGAATATTAGAAATATTTAGGGTCTTTATTTAGAAATCTGTAGATGTTTCTGTGACCAGAAATATGCCAGAGGAACTTAACATATGTATATAATTATATACACATATAATTTATAAATAAATTAATATACATAAATTTGAGAAGACTTGACTAATTTTAGTGATGGATATGAATGATCACAAAAACTTTGGACACTTCAATATGACACATTTTTAAAAACTCGAGCTCAACATCATATTCTTTTTCTTAAAAACTATAGTTTGCTATTGGCCTTAAAAATAAAAAGCTCCAGTGCTCCCTTCGGCAGCACATATACTAAAGTTGGAATGATACAGAGAAGATTAGCATGGCCCCTGCACAAGGATGACATGAAAATCTGTGACGCCTATTGAGTATTTTGTGCATTGCCCAGGTTGGCATTCTCATACCCTTTGATTAGCTTGGGAGAAATATGAATCAAAGAACAATGTGTGGTACTCAATACCAAAATTGTGACTTCACTATAGGAAAGGAAAATACAAAAATAAAATTAACAAGAAGCTCCATCTCTTAAAAGATTTCAAGAAATTTTTATCTTCAAATATTTTTTTAAAAGATTTTATTTATCATGGGCATGGATAACAGTGTGGTGATTGCAGGGAGTTGGAGGGTATAAGGAGACTAAATGGTAATGGAAAAAATACAATAAAGATTTTAAAGAGAACAAAAAAATAACACATGTGAAGTTCTTAAAAATAAAAAGATTTTATTTATTGATTTTTAGAGGGAGGGGAAGGAAGGGAGAAAGAGAGGAGGAAAAACATCCTCTCTTACTGAGGACCTGGCCCACAACCCAGGCATGTGTCCTGACCAGGGACTGGACTGATGATCTTTTGGTCCATGGGACAATGCCCAACCCACAGAGCCATGCCAGTCAGGCTCTCCAAATACTTTTGAAATGCCATCACATCCCTGCAGTAATGTGTTTTCCAAACACCTGCACAAGGTTGAGTCTTTCATTCAGGTCTTGAGGGATGAGACTTTTCTTTCATGGCTTTCTCAAAGTTTGAGTGACAGCATTACAAAGTCTTTTCAGATTAAGTAGTGTACCTCAGATGCTTGAAATCCAAAAATATTTTTAAAGACAAATATAATGATATAGCAAAAAAAAAAACTTGTAGGTGAAAAGAACTGATTAAAAAGAAAAAAGACAACTAATGAAGGCTCAAAGCAGAAAGCAAGAAATTATTCTGGAGAGACAGCAAATGTGGTTAGAGAACTACAATAATTCAAGTCAGGAATATATTCTGAATTATTGAAATCTGAATGACTCTCATATTCTATTAAAGAGGGAAAATGGTATTAGAATAAATATTAAAAGGAGTCAAGATCTCGGGAGCATTAATCTTGCCTATTATTAGTTTCTTTCATATATGCATCTGTCCTCTTCTCATAAACTCACATTACCCTCCACCCTCTACCATAACCACCCCTTCTGGTGCTTTTCACAGAGTAAACTCCTAATAAGAATCTTTAACTGCTAAAAAAAATACACTCATGATGGAAGTTGTCTCTATAGCACACTATGACCATGGAGTGAAAAGTGAAAGTTACACTGATGCTTTAAGTTGATACCAGTTATTTTAATTGCATTCCAACAAATGTGATTACAACACTACTCCACTACTTAAGTGCCAGGCAAAGTGCTTGCAATTGGGAGCAGACAAGACCCAGTCCTTGTCCTCGAGCAGCTGAATATTTTGTGGGGAAATGGGTTGGAATATAACAGTCTTATAACATGATGAATTTTCCCCCACAAGAATGAGAGAAGCACGAGGGGACCATGTAGAGGGAGTAGGGCAGTGAAAAAAAAATGCTAGTTTAATTTTTAGTTTTTTGAAGAACATTTGTACTGTTTCCATAGTGGCTGCACCAATTTACATTCCCACCTACAGTGCACACACTTGATAATACTTGTTGTTTCTTGTCTTTCTTTGATAATGACATTCTAATAGATGTAAGGTGATATCTCATTGTGCATTTTTTCCTGAGATTAATGATACTGAACATTTTTTAATGTACCTGTTGGCCATTTATATGTCTTTTTTAGAAAAAGAAATGTCTATTTAGATTCTCTGCTCACTTTTTAATTAGATTGGAATTTTTTGCAAAGTTGATTTTTTAATGCTATGATCATACTAAACTCATTAATTCTAAAAGGGTTTTTTCTCATAGATTTATTGGGATTTTCTATATAGACAATCATATAATCTGTGAATAGGTAGTTTTATTTCTTCTTTTCTGAGCTGAATGTCTTTTATTTCTGCTTCTTGCTTTATTGCTCTATCTAGAACTTTCAGTATGATGTTGAAAAGAAGTGATACAAGTACACTTACGTGGCAGGGTAGATACCATGACCATTAACGTGGTTCTCTCAAGGTGAGGTTCATCCATTGCACTCTGGGTGTGCTGACCTCTGTGATTTCCTTGAATGTGGGAAACTCAACTGTATAATTTGTGGTACTGGGGAACTGTGTTTGCACTCTCCCCTGGAAAAAAGTGAAAAAGTAGGCATCCTTGTCTTGTTCCCAATCATAGGAGTAAGTATATATAGTCTTTTATATTAAGCATAACACCCTTTATCAGGTTGATGACGTTTTCTTCTATTTCTAGTTTGTTGAGTTTTTTTTTAATCATGAATAAACATAGAATCTTATCAATTTTTTGCATCAAGTATATGATCATGTGGTTTTTCTTCTTTAGTCCTTTGATGTGATAGACTGCATGGATTATTTTTGAATCTTAATAGGTTTACATCCCCAATATGAATTCCATTGGGTTGTAATATGATTTTCTTTTTATACATTGTGGATTTGATTTGCTAATATTTTGTTAATATTTTGCGGTTATGTTCATGAAGAATATTGGTCTATAGTTTTATTGTACCGTCTTTTTCTGGTATTTGGCATAAGGGTAATTCTGGCCTCATATAGTAAGTTGGGAAGTGTTTTCTCCTTTTCTGTTTTCTGGAAGAATGTTTAGAATTAGTTTCATCTCATCTTTAAATGTTTAGTAGAATTTGCCAGTGAAGTCATCTGACTTGAAGATATTTTTGTTTGTTTTTTAAGTATTAGTTTGATTTTTAGATGTTGACTTTTACTATGAATTTAATTTCTAGAAACAAATATAAGATTCAGGTTATATATTTCTTCTTGATTGAATTTTGATAGTTTTTTTTAAAGAAATTGATTCATTGGAAAATAGTATGGATTTTCTCAAAAAACTGAAAATGGAACTGCCTTTTGATCCAGCAATTCCACTGCTGGAATTATATCCTAAGAATCTTGGAACACCAGTTCAAAAGATCCTATGCACCCCTATGTTCATAGCAGCACAATTTACAATAGCCAAGTCCTGGAAACAAAATAAGTGCCCATCAATAAAGAAGTGGATCAAAAAAACTACAGTACATTTATACAATGGAATACTACACAGCAGAAAGAAAGAAGGAACTTCTACCTTTCACAACAACATGGAAGGAACTGGAGAGTATTATGCTAAGTGAAATAAGTCAGGCAGTGAAAGACAAATACCGTCTGATCTCACCTATTAGTGGAACCTAATGAACAAAACAAATGAATAAGCAAAATAGAACTGGAGGCATGGAAACAAGGAACAGTCTGACAGGGACCAGAGGGGAGGAGAGAGGGGGATAAAAGAGGAAAGAAGGGGAAGGGCCTAGTTAAAGAACAGCTGTAAATGACCTATGGACATGGACAACAGGGATTGACTGTGGGAGCAGGGAACGGGCAGGGCAGGGAGAGCAATGGAGGGAAATTGGGACAACTGTAATAGAACAACAATGTAAAAATACTAAAAAAAAGAGAAATTGGTTTATTATTTCTAAGTTTTTGAACTTATGTGCATAGAATTATTCATAATATTTCTCATTATGATTTCAATGTCTGTGGAGTTTGTAGTGATATCTCCTCTTTCATTTTTAGTGTTATTATTTGATTTCTTCTTTCTGTTTTTCTTTATCAGTCTGGCTAGTAGTCTATCAATTTTATTGATCTTTTCAAAGAACCAGATCTCATTTCTTTGATTATTTTTTATTATTTTTATTTAAATGTACTAATTATTGCATTTATTAGGTCTTCCTTTTCTTGCTTTAGGATTATTTGCTTTTATTTTGGTAGTTTCTTAAGTTGGGGGCTTTATTTGTTGATTGAACACTTTTCTTTCCAACCAGCATTTAGTGCTATGAATGTCCATGTAAGCACTGCTTTAGCTGCATCCTGCATTTTGATGTGCTTTGCTTTATTTTATTCAATTCAAAATATTTTCTAACTTCCCCTGGAACACAGTTACAGTAAGTTTTTATGTCTGCTTGATAATACTAAAGTTAGTGTTAGTGGGAGTTGTTTCCTGTTTTCTTGTTTCTCCTCATTATGGTTCCTGTTTTCTTGTTTCTTTACATGCTTAATTTGTAATAAGATGCCAGGCATTCTGAATTTCACCTTGTTGAGTGCTGGATATTTTTGTGTTCTTATAAACATTCTTACACTTTGTTCTGGGACAAGGTTAAGTTACTTGGAAACATTTTGTTCTTTGCAGGTCTTGCTTTTCAGCTTTGTTGGCTGGGACCAGCTTATCATTTAGTGAGGGTTAATTGTTTCCTGTACTTGTGGAAAGACCCTTCTGAGTCCTTCACCTGATACGCTGTGAATTAGGAGATTTTCTACTCTAGCTATCAGGATCATCTACTATTTCTGGTAGCATGTGAACTCTAGGGATTGTTCCTTTTAATCCTCCTAATTTTTCTTCAATTTTTGGCTCATTTCCTCACATGCATGTAAGATCAGTTCTTAGCTTACTAATCAAGGGGACTGCAAGATCTCAGAAGTACCCTCTCCATGGAGCTCTCCCCTCAGGTTTTCTTCAATGTGAATTTTAGCCACCTTTGCCTTTGGTCTTCCACCTCTGTACCCTCAATTTAGGGAGTCTGCCAGGCTCTGCTCAGTTCCCCCATTCTCCATAAGTAGCCAGACAGTAAGTGGAGGTAGTCATAAGGACTGGGTTCCTTGGGTGATAAAATATGTTATTGCCCAGTAGGTGTTTTGGAAAGCATTTGGAAAGGAAAGTCAGTTGAGTACAGGAGAAAAAAGGTTAAACCAAAGTAGCTTACCAATAAGGATTTTGCAGCCCTCAGAGCATGATGGCAGCATAGGACTGGATAAAAACTGAGTCAGATTCTAAGATCCTCAGCAAAATGTGAAGAGTGATGTCATCATCATCTATTTTATAGAGCTTTTACTCTGAGGTGGGGATAGGAGCTTCATATGCATTGTAAATTTAATCTTGGTGGTGGCCATGGAGGAGCTCTCCTCAGCCTTCCAACAGAGGGAAGCATAATTGCCTAGTGGTCCCACTGTTGTTCTCTGATGCACCCTTGTGTTCATTTTTCACACAGCCTCTTCCCAATGAGTGACTGGGTGAGCAGGGACAGAGGGCAGGCTCCCAGACTCTTTATTGCCCTTGTTCAATCTTCCTTAGAACCGGACCTAATCTAAGGCTTTTTCCTTTCACCCACGCAGCGTCAGTCAGACCTGCTTTTTGATCCAACAGCTCTTTTAGCCTCCTTGAGATCCCCAATTTCCCTCACAGGTATTTTCCTCAGGAAGTCTCTTGCATATGTAATCTGTTTTCTTGTCTGCTTCTCAGAGGTGCTGAACTAGCACATTCTCAAATCATTCAAGGGGGCATAAATACCATTTGTTCTGGATAGAACTGTGTCTCTAGGAGATTCATATGTCAAAGTCCTAAACTTCAATGTGACTGTATTTGGAGATATGTCCTATTGGGAGGTAATTAAGGTTAAATGATGTCATAAGGGTGGGGCCCTCCCCTGATAGGACTTGTGTCCTTATAAGAGGAAGAGACACCAGGAATTCCCTTTTCACTGAGTGCACACAGGAAAGAACTATGAGGATAGGGCCAGGAGGTGGCATCTGCAACTCAGGAAGGGCTCTCAGCAGAAACCAACCCTGCAGGCCCCTATCTAAGGACTTCTGGCCTCCAAAACTGTGAGAAAATAAATGTCTTTTGTTTAAACCTCCCAGAGTGTGGTGTTTTATTGCTGTAGCCTGAACCTACAAATATGATATTGTTGTACCTGTTGAACAGATGCAGAAACTGAAGTTTAGAGAGGGTCACAAGTCATGATTGGCTAAAGCCAGTATTACATCCCAGGCTGGTGTGTCAATACATATAGCTTGTCATAACTATGTTTTCTGTTACTCTTTGAGCCATGGAGGATGGGGACATGGTGGCTTCAGTGTAGGTAGACTTCAAGTAAGGATGAATTATTGAAGGAAGGAAGGAAGGCAGGCTTCAGAAGAGATGGAAGGGAGTTTGGAGAACTCTCACTCTGCCTGCTGGCTGTTACAAATGTGGGACTTGAGAGAGGAGCAGCCTTTACTTACCAGAGAAACTGTTTCTCTAGGTTGTGGTGGGAGGAGCATTTGGAGTAATTATTATGGCAGAGTCAAAGTTCTTGACCTGATAGACAAAGTATTTCATTAAGAAAATTCTCATGGACAGGAATTTGGTTTTATCCAAGTTCACCATTAGCTGTCACCATGTGGTAGAAGTAAGGTACCAAATGTGGCTGAGTGGCAACCTCCGGGCTGTACAAGTAGGAGCTTGGGCAGCCAGAGGGTTGTGAGCTGACTGAGAGACACAAAGGTAAAAGCCCTCTGAGTGAACTTTTCAAAAGGCTAAGAGGAAGAGTACTCATACTATGGGAATGCCAGCTGCTGGGGACTAGATATAACATCTGAGCAATTACTGACTTTTTCTTATCATCACAATGTTGTGGTCCCATGTAGACACAGCAAAGATGTGACAGGTGCAAATAATTTTGTTCTGTGTTGTTATTTCTTGCTAAATTGACTAAAGCTCAACATTAGCAAAATTCATCTTAAGTTTTCAACATTTACTTGCTTTTGTGTTATAAAGATAGATTATTTTGCTTGTAGGACAGTTTGATTAAAAATAGTCTTATAATGATGTATTAAAATTATTTTATCTCAAATGTCTTGGAATTTTTCAGGCAGATAGAAGTGTGATCCCTTAGAATCAATGTCCCACTCCTGCAGTGAGATTGGCAGCTCCTCCCTCCTTGAAGAGGTGGCTTAGGAAGAAAGGGCTCTGCTTCTACTAAAGAAGCCCCAGTGTTGTTTGTTTAATTAATCAGTTAGTTAATTAATTAATTATTTTTTCAAAACACTGAAACTGTTTTATTTCAAACTCTGATGCCTGTCCTGTGATAAGAAAATCCTACTAGTTTGCTCCTGACAGCCTCTGTTGTGGGAAGGACAGGTTTCAGATGTTCTCTGAAACAACGTGTCTTTCATCTAGACCCAGAAGGTAGATAGAAAACTCTAAAAAGAGAAAGTGGGTCCAAGGCTGTGCATAGCAGCCACCCACCCAGGTCTCACCCTTAGCTGTGGGTATTGAGGATGAGACTTCTGGAAAGACCCCAGCAAGAGAGGAGAGAACAAAGGTAGTTCTTTCAACAGCATGGTGGAGATGTGTGACTTCACAGATCCCAGCCACCTCATCACCCACACTTCACCCCAGGAATCACTTTTGCTGTCAGACTAGCTGAGGCTTATGGGCCTCTCCTTGCAGCTCTTCATAGTCTTCCCATGGTTTCAGCTGGGGGTCAGGGACCATCACTGTCTTAAGGGTGGGCTGTTTAGGGGGTGCCCATGGAGGGGTGATCTTGCCATGCATTCTCCAGCTCCCATAGGGGTTTGTCAGGTGCTTTTCAAAAACAACATAATCCAGGACATCCTTGGGCACATCTTCTTGTCCATATATCAGTCTGCCAAACCGGTCATAGATGGCCAAAGTTTGACGGGCACACATACAGATGGCGATCTGGCCATATATGTTGCCCTAGTTCAGCATACTTAAACAGTGAACCTGAACCACCTGGGGTGGCTCTGAAGATTCTATGAAGCTCCAGTGGACAGTCTTATATTGAATGTCCCAGACCATTTCTGTAAAGCAGTTCTCAGTTGCCAAGGTATGAAGTCCGTCATAATTTGAGTTGTTTAGACAAAGGTGAGCTTCAATGAAGATATCCTTAGCTTTTTCAGGGAAGTACTTTATTTTAAAATTAGCATTGTATTCTTTTATTTTTCGTATTTACCATTGTGATGCCACATTCTTCTTCAATCACTCAGTTTTCTGTGCCAGCCCTTCCTTTGAAATAGATGACATGCGAGCATCACCCTCCAGAGGAACATAGGCATCAAAGATGCCAGTTGTACAGGCCAAGTGTCTGGGAAGCTCCCAGCGTTCTGGAGGAATGACCACTCCTGCTTTCCAGGCATGTTGTATAAGCTCATTTTCTGATTTGTATTTGGGTTCATAAGTAGGAGGTGTTTAGTTCTCACTGGAACTACAGCTGTGGACTGTGTCACCAGAAGTGGCTGCTGAGACCACCATCCTAAAGCCCTGGATAAGCAAAACAACCCCAGTGGCCTGGGGGCAGCCATGTTGCTCACTCCCTAGTGTTGTCTAACGTAAACCACTAACTTCCTGGGAACCAGATGTGCGGTGTATGTGTATGTTGTTGTTGTTGTTGTTGTCAGCAAACAGGAAACCCTTAAAATGATATACTTCAAGGATATAAATCCAGGTCTTCTTGTCATTTATTTTGGGGTGGGTTTTCCTTTATTTTATTTTCCCCTTCATTTCGGAGTCCTATATTAATTTTGGAAGATATTCTGAAGTGGTACCCCACAAACATAATGTGACGACAATGGAATTTCAGTTTTTGGTTGACTGCTTGCAGAGAGGTTTTATTTGGGTGCGAATGCTGGACATTGATTTTTTTTTAAAAAACACAGAGTGTAGCTTTTCTTTTCCCCCTTTTTAAAAAGAAAATACTTGTGGGAAAATAGCTCAGTATATCTTATTAATGATTTTCCCCTTGGATTTTTGTTTGTTTCCCACCCCATCCCTCAGATCTTTGTAACTAAAAACAAACTTCAGTTCCTCATCTTGGTTACACAGTGGCTTAAATGTTTGTTGGTATGTGAGTTTGTTTATTAAAGTTTATCTGACTTCTTTTCTTGCTTCCTTCCCCCTCCCCAGTGATCTGTTTGCTAAACATTGCACAGATTTTTTTAAATGTAGATTATTATTTGGCCTCTCTAAACTTTGTGTTCATTTCTGCTTTTTTACTTTAGTCACTCAGATTCTTTCATAAAATTAGTTCAACCCTTAAAGTTGCTTGTTCTTGGCTTTGACTCTGGGTGGGGGTGTGCTGTGATTTTCATTAACTTTAATGTTTTCTGTCTTACGTAGGGTAGGATTTGACAGTTTTTAGCACTTTCCCTGCAACCAGGCAAAACTGTATTGAATAAAACAAACAAACATAGGAACATAGGTGGATGGCTCTTGGAAAGACCTTAAATAATATCATCTAGTCCAGGGGTATCCAACCTTTTGGCATCTCTGAGCCACACTGGAAGAAGAGCTTTCTTGGGCCACATATTAAATAAACACCAACAAAAGCTGATGAACACAAAAAGGTTTTAAGTAAATTTATGATATTGTGTTGGGCTGCATTCATAGCCATCCTGGGCCACATGTGGCCCACGGGCCATGGGTTGGATATCCCTGATTCTAGTCCAAAGATATCAGACATGTGGCATGAATACCACTACTCTTCCCTTCCATGCCCATAGTAGGTATCAATAATAGATCATGGTTCTCCTTCCATTGAGCCACCCATGGCCATACCATCTTTCTCAACTTCTGTTATAGACTTCGGCCAGACTTCTGTTATAATGCCAGTGGAGCTGGCATATGAGAAGGAATCTCTATCAGTAGATCATAATATGTCTCTATAAACATCTGGGTATTTGGGAAAGTTCACAGTGAGGCAGAAGAGTGAAATGACATGACCTCAAACTAAAGCCACACCACTGTGGGATTTGGGTCAAAGTTCTTAATCCTTTTGGGCTTGTTTCCTGACCAACAAAGTGGTGGTGGTAACAGAGGCCACATACTAAGACTGTTGGGAAGGTAATGCCAGAGTAATCCACAAGGAGCCTGTAGGAGAGTGCTTAGCAGGAGCACTGAGGGAATGTGAACTGTTATCACGACCATCAGCATCACTAGGGAAAATGACTTGTTAGAGATTCTAAAGCTAGTTAGGAGAGACAGGATTTCTCAACTGCAGCACTATTGACAATTATATAGACAGATACTTCTTTTTTATGGGACTGTCCTGTGCCCTGTAGGATGTTTAGCAGCATCTCTGTCCTCTACTTACTAGAAGCCAGTAGCCTCACCCCAAGAATTGTGACAGATGTCTCCACTGTCAAATTTTAGACTAGACCCAACTTCACCTATAGACTTTTTAAAATGTTAATCTATTTATGCCTGAACCCACTGTCGGGGATGCTAATTCTGTTGGTTTTGTTGCTGAGCACTAAGGAATATTTAATTTTTCTTTTTAATTCTTATCAGTGCCTTTGACATCTCTGTCTTCACATCAGGCAACAACTTTTCCTATTTACCGACCTGTGGACAGTTTTGAGTTACAGTTTAACAGCTTCATGTTTTGATTGTGCTTTTGTAATGGAATTTAAAATAATGTCAAGGAAAATGCTTGCAATAAAATTTTCAGTGATAACAACTACATTTCAAATTGTATAATAATAATAATGCAAGTATAATTAATCAGAATACTTATTAAGTATTGGATACTAGGCTATGAGCTTAATGTTCCTGAAGTCATTTAAATGTCATGAAGTACAAAGGCAAGCATTATCATGTCATTTGACAGATGATGGAACAGAGGCACAAAGTACTTACTCAAGTTCCCACAGCTACTATGTGGCAGAACAGGCCATCAGCTCTAGGCTAGTTGTCTATAGTGCACACACAAATGCTCGGGAAAGATGTGGATGGATATACACCCAGGTGTTTATCTTGATTATTTATAGATGATTGGATTATGGATGTTTGTTATGTATATTTACTGGTTTCCAAATTTTTAGCTTTGAGTAATCATTTTTTTAAAAGTACTAGAAAATAAAGTTATAATTATATACTCCTGTGATTTTTTGATAAAACAAATGATTAAAAATGTTTACAACAGTGTACCTTCTATATATTTGATCTTGCTTATGACTAATTGAAAAGCAACAGGAATCATATTTTAATTTCTCATGTTAGATACCAGAATGGAAACATACAGCCCCTTAATGTAACACAGAAGTATTTAAAAGTAGAGGTTGAACACATTTGTAAACTATTTTTTCTCAAATAAGATTGTTCAGTAAGTAATAATATGGATTTTTAAAATAAATATATTACATTATAGATCCAAAAGAATACTGTCCTTCAAAATTTTCTGCCTTGGGAAATTTTACGCTTGTTTCAGTGATGCTAGCAGTAAATTTCAGTTTTGATTATCGCCTTTAAAGCTACTCTCTGAACAAGACAAAAAACCCAAGTTTCATTATTTTAGAAAAACACCAGGAATCACCCACTTGATTGTCTGCTTTCCCCACCCAGGCATGCTCTGAATTTCTATTTGATCATTTTCAAAAATCAAACAGATAAAATTTAACATAAAAGGCAATGTTTTAATCAGTGTCTTAATTTTCTCTTGTAAATTCTAAAAAGGGAGATCCAAATATGGCTTGATGAATGGAATCATTGTCAAAATAAGAGCAGAGATCCTCAGGGTGACTAATTTTAAGTGTAGCATACACGTTTGGAACCATTAGTTCAGGTGCATGTGTGTGTTTACTTGCATTATTTTATAGTTACACACACTGTGTTTAAATTCTGACTATATTTGCCTGGCTTTATTCTCTGTTGCATATATTTCCGATTTTAAATAACTTTGAAATTTCTCTTGTGTATCTCTTCATACAATGAAAATGTCTTGGTGATTCTGGGATCCAAGTGAAAATTTGAGTCTAAGAGAACATGTATAAATATATATGTTGAGCTAGGAGACATACAGGTCAGCAGAGGTCTGAGCTTCTCTTTGTCTTTTGGATCTGACATGCAGGTCTTGTTGCTGGTGGAGTCCCAGGTGAGCGGAGATCCCAAGGGTGGCTCCTGGGGACCTAGCTCACTTTTTTGGGACTCCCGTACAACTTTCTCAGCACCTCTGAGGGTCCTGCTAAGGACAACTACACTCTTGCATGTGGGGTCCCTGTTAGTGGAACTTCATTTCCATTGAATATGTCATTTCTGAGTTGGGTGTCAGTGTCATTATTTTATAGTGAAGGGAGGAAAGGCCAAGTGAGATGAGGTCTGATAGCAGGGATCTTGCCACTTGAGCATTCATTTATTTGTGTATTCATTCACTCAAATATTTAAATGCCCATTTTATGCTTGTGAGAAATTTGTAGTGAGCAGAAGTGAGCAGGTCTCTGGTCTCATGGAGCTTATTTCTAGAGAATGAACCAGACAATAAATGAGTATATAAATCAAGAAACAAGCCAGAATTTTAGATATTAATTTGGAAAATGTCCGAGAAGTTTTCTCTGACGAGGTGACATTTCAATTGAGAACTAAAGGCTAGAAGGCTCCAACCATGCAAAGAGTTGGAGGAAGAAGAGCATGCCAGGGAGATGGAATAGGCAGGGCATGGCTCCAGTGCCCTAGCACAGCACGAAAGGTGTAGAGTGATTTGTATTGTCAAAACATAAAATATGCAGAAAATAACAGCATCTTAAATAAGGCAATCCTGACATAGGTGAATTATAGAGAGAGGAATTTGTAAGGACACTAGAGAGGATAGAATTTTAAATTTTATTTTCCTTCATTATAAACAGGAAAAGCCAATATTGCCACATAACCAAAAAGCTGCTATAATTTTCTAACTATTATTCAGTACTGAGCATGAGATGAAACTGTGAGAAAAGCTAGGGTCTTTCTCTGTATGATTCTTTTTGCACTAGAATAAAGTCCCAGAATAATCAGGCTGTATTTGGATACTGGAGGAGAGGATTTTTGAGAGCACGTGTATGTTAGCTCTGTTCACATTATTTCTTTTCCCTAGGAGGACAGCAAACTATTTGTAGGAAAGATAGAAACAAACAACTGGATAATACACTTCCAAACATTTGGAAATGTGAACTTTGAGCCAGCACAGAGAACGATGAGGCAGACAGCCATGGTTGATGCTTGTGGAACATAGATGTTGCTGCTTCCTTAGGGATGAAAATATAAATTATACAGACTACTATCATCTCTCCTCCAGAATTCTAACTTCTAAATTCTGACCCAGAAAAATGCACAATTTGTTTTCCTTGAGCATAAAATTCATGCTGCCCCATCCCCTGCTGGAACAACTAAAGAAGATTGTCCCCTTCTACCTTCTGCTGTTCTGTGTCCTAAGACAAGCATCCAAAGGAGGCTATTTTCTTTTTTCTGGAGGGAAGACTGGTTTTGTTGTGCCAACTGGAGTCTTGTATATATGCCAGAATCATAATCTTCATGCCACCATTTCTCTCTGGGCCCCAAACTCTTTTCAATGGAATGCCATAGCTCACTGGCCACTGAGAGATGTATTCTTCGTCTCTCCCTCCCTTCCCCCCTCCTTCCCTCTATGCCTCCCCTCCACCTTTCTCTCTCTCTCTGCCCCTCCCCCTCCATCCTAAGAACATAAATTTTGGCACCATTTGGTTTTCTGCATCTTTTTAGGACCTGTGTACTTCTTCCAGCAAGTTGGAGGCTCAATATATTTTCAGGTGGCCTGATCTTCCCACAGTTGGTATAGGACCCTTCAAACTTGTTTGTAGTACATTCTTAATGACCATTTTATGATTATAATTAATTTCTTTCTCCATTTTTGTCCACTGCCTCAAAACCTACAAAAGTTGCATTTGGTATTTTCTATAATTTAAGTGATAATTCTAAGAAAATACATCGTCTCTGCTGATGTGTTCAGTTTATATTGGTGGTTACAGTTTCTAATTTCTTCTAAAAATATGCTCAATTGAAAAATCACAAGAATGTAAGCACCATGGAGGCAACGATTTTTGTTTTGTTTCCTACTCTTTCCTAATGTCTAAGGCAATCACAGGCACACAGCAGCATGCAATGACTATTTGTTGGAAGAAAATATAAATTATACAAACCATTATTGTCTTCTCTCCAGAATTCTAACTTCTAAATTCTGACCCAGAAAAATACACAATTTGTTTTCCTTAAGCATAAAATTCATGCTGCCCCATCCCCTGCTGGAACAACTAAAGAAGATTGTCCCCTTCTACCTTCTGCTGTTCTGTGTCCTAAGACAAGCATCCAAAGGAGGCTATTTTCTTTTTCCTGGAGGGAAGACTGGTTTTGTTGGAAGAATGATTGTGTGAAATGGATCCAGGCTTGCTGTATGAGGGTCTTGGCAGACGCTCACTTCTGCTTCGCATAAGAAGGTGCCTCCAAAGCTGAACCAAATCATTAGAATCATGTTAGATTATAAAACCATCAAAATGCCAAGATTAGCAAAAGTTTTGGCAACAAACACCTGTCTTCTCAAAATTATTTTATCCAACTAGCAATCATTCAGACATTTCGATTATTGGCCATTAAAACAGCAATAAGCTGGATGCTATTTACCAGAGATCCCCAACCCTTGGGCCACGGACTAGGCCACACAATAGGAGGTGAGTGGCCGGTGAGTGAAGCTTCATCTGTATTTATAGCCACTCCCCATTGCTCATATTACCACCTGAGCTCTGCCTCCTGTCCGATCAGTGGCAGCATTAGATTCTCATAGGAATGTGAACCCTATTGTGAACTGCACATGCAAAGGATCTATAGGTAGTGTACTCCTTATGAGAATCTACTGCCTGGTGGTTTGAGGTGGAGCTGAGGTGGTGATGCTAGCACTGGGGAGTGGCTACAAATACAGGTTATCATTAGCATAGAGGCTTGACTATACTGAGACCATAATAAATCAATTTCTTGCAGGCTCATATTAAAACCCAATAAAAAACCCAATCAGTGAATGGCAGGTGACAATTAAGCTGCATCTGGTGGCAGGCTTTATAGTGGCAAATGAATTGGTGTTCTTCAGTTGTACAGCTGCACCTGGTGGCAGGCTATATCCAACACTTATTTTAGTCTGTGGGTGGCCTGCCCATTATTTTATTTACCACTTCCATACCCATTCTTTCCTGTACTGCACACTTCTCTCAGTCACAGTTTTGGTAAGCTTACTAGCTAACCCTAATCAAAATGAGTAAAAACTAAATGTTGCTGGAGAGCTTCTTTGGAAAGGGAGAAAGGCCCAGTGATGAGACAGCAGAAGACTCTAAGACTGCCCACAAAAAGAAATCTGCATTTAAAAGAAAATACAAAGTGTCCTACTTAAATTACAGTGACAGAATGGGTTCTTTGGAACAGGTGATTCACATTCTTCAAGTCCACTTGGTATAATATGTGGCAACCGCCTATCCAATGAAGCCATGAAACCTTCAGAACTGCTTCACCAGATGGATATCAATCACTCTGCATTAAAAGGCAGGCCTTTGGAGTTTTTCAAGAGAAAAAAAAAAACGTGAACACAAAGAACGTAAGCAATTATTGAAGGCCAGCACTTCAAATGTGTCTGCACTGAGGACATCATTCTTAGTGGCTGACCGTACTGCTAAAGCTAAGAGGCCCTTTACTATTGGTGAAGAGTTGATTCTACTTGCTGCTAAGGGAAAAAGTTCATTTGTCATGAACTTTTAGGAGAGGCTGCAGTTCAAAAGGTGCCACTTTTTCCTCTTTTGGCTAGCACCATAACTCTAGATGAATTGGTGAAATAGTATAATTGTTAGAGAGGATTAATAAGTCACAGTGGTATGCAATCTAGGTTGATGACTCTACCAATGTTGAGAACAATTCAACAATGTTTGTATTTGTGCCATATATTTTTCAGGAGGATGTGCATGAGGATATGTATTGTGCACTTCTCTTGCCAACCAGGACCACAGGTGCAGAACTATGCAAGTCTTTGAATGATTACACATCAGGAACTGAATTGGTCATTTTGTGTCAGTGTATGGATGGACAGAGCAGCTGGCATGACTGGATGGCTTTCTGATTTCACTACTTAGGTCAAAGAACTCACTTTTGAATGCAAGTCATTCATAGATGACTTGTCATCCATAGAGAAATCCTGGCTAGCTGAAAAATGTTACCTCAGCTTAACATTTTGCAGGATGTGATTTAAATGATCAATGACACGATCACCAACCAGCAGTGACCGCGGAATGCTGCGGATTGCTCATCGACACACGAGAAAAACATACACAGAAACAACCGAGTTCTTTGGGGAAGTAGGAACAGTATGGCCACTCTCTCTAGTGGGGAGCACCTTGGCTACCCTCTCTAGGGGAGAGCGCATTGTTCCCCCACTAGAGAGGCTTTTTATTGGGTTCATTTGCACAAGAATTCAGGTAAAGCTCATTACTCATTGCCGGGAAGTATGGATCAAATAACAAGGAACTCTGAGGGCCTATTTTGAGTCAGGGTCAAAGAGCTGTAAAACTTTGAGGAATAAACTTACTTCCCCCTTGGACCCTTCTCATTCAACCAAGAGCATTCTAAACAAAGCAGGTTTCACAGGATTTTACATATTCTTTCTTAGGCCCGATCACCCGAGGAACCTGCCCTTTCCAGCACAGGGCGGCACCACCCTCCATCATTGTTTCAGGCTTAGGTGGAGCGAGGGAAGTAAGGCAACCAAGAGATTAGGAGGTTTTCTCGCAGATGGAATGAGAACTCAGGGTATGTCAAAGCTGAGGGGCAAGGGTCCATCACTCCCTTTTGCTGTAGTCCCCAAAGTCCTTCCTTGGGGGCTTCCCACGTGATTGTGCCTTTCTTAGGTCATTCCCCCCTTGGGGAATCTTACCCATCATTGGCTAACAGACCATGCATTGGGGACCAGGCAGGGTGAAGTAAAAGGAGCAGAAGCGGCGCTCCTGCCAGGGAGATAAGCTTTTGTCTCCTTGCTGGCTTACGGTTCCAAGGTCGTTCCTTCAGCCTTAGTGTTGGAGGGGGTCACAGCTTCTGATACTAGGCAGGGCGGTTCCCAACATATCAACCACATTAAAGTACATGCCCTTAACTCGCGTCTGTTCATGCAGCTCTGTGAGGAGATGGACGCAGAGCACACATGTCTTCTCTTATACGCAGAAGTGAGATGGCTTTCTAAAGGTAGATCATTGGCAAGAGTTTCTGAGTTACCAGAGCCACTCCAGAGATTTCTTTTAGAAAAACAGTCACCACTCTTAGCACATTTCAGTGACACAGAATGGGTCACAAAACTTGCTTACTTGTGTGACATATTCAACCTGCTCAATGAACTCAATCTGTCACTCCAAGGGAGAATGATAACTGTGTTCAAGTTGGCAGATAAAGTGGCTGCACTTAAAGCTAAACTGGAATTATGGGGGCAACGAGTGAACATGGGTATTTTTGACATGTTTTAAACATTAGCAGAGAGTTTGAAAGAGACTGAGCCAGAGCCTTCTTTCTCCCAGCTGGTGCATGACCACCTATCTCAGCTTTCAAAAGAGTTGGAGCATTACTTCCCAACCACAAAGACCCCTGAACTAGGAAGGAATGGATCTGTGACTCATTTGTGAATAAGCCAGGTAAGTCAACTTTGTCTATGCTAGAAGATCAACTGCTGGAGATCACAAATGACAGTGGCTTTAAAAGTATGTTTGAGACAACTTCAAATCTCCATACATTCTGGATTAAAGTCAAGGTGGAGTATTTTGAGATTGCCACAAAAGCAATGAAAAGCCTGCTCCCATTTCCAATATCCTCTCTTTGTGAAGCAAGGTTTTCTGCAGTGATAGCAACCAAAACAAGATTACAGAGTAGATGGGACATAAGCAACACAGATTGAGTGTCACTGTCTCACATCACCCCCAGATGGAACCATCTTGTTGCAAGAAAACAAGCTCAGGGCTCCCACTGATTCTGCATTATGGTGAATTGTATAATTATTTCATTATATATTGCAACGTGATAATAATAGAAATAAAGTGCACAATAACCCGCCCTCACCCTGCCAGTCCGTGGAAAAATTATCTTCTACAAAACTGATCCCAGGTGCCAAAAATGTTGGGAACTGCTGCCATACACTGTTCAGGAACACCAGAGAAAGGGAGGAATCAGTATTGAGAAGGTGGAGTTTGCTGCAGGGACTGACCTTCCTTCCATATGCCAAATGGAACAGTTAGTTCTGTAGCTTCCTACACCTGAGATGCAAATGCCCTAAGACTTCCCAGGGGAAAGGAATTTTAATTAGAACATCCAGATGAAGTTTCTGCCTAATTTAAATCCCATGCCTCATATTATGAGATACAATACCCTAAAGATCTGATTAGTTGGCACTTTCTTTATTGCGTGATTTAGACTGAGAGCTCTGAGTCTGACACAAATATCTGACACTGTTTATGGAGCATGAACTCAAATAAAGTCTGTGCGATTGAGACAGAATAAGCTTTGCTGCCAAGACTTTTGTCAGATTGAAAAGGGGTTGGTGGTGACTGACAATGGCCATGAAGCCACCTTGAGCTCTGTGAATTTCATTTACAAAGGATCTCATCTTAAGCCACTCTGTTTTGAAAAGAAAATTAGTTGGTTACTTGGTCATAGGTAGAAATGAGATTGATTTCTGCTCTTCCTTGTGGCAAGGAGAGGAATGTTGATGGTCCAGAGAGAGTCCTGCCTGCCTGCCTCATGTGCTACCTGTAGTGATTCTCACCTGAGCAATTTTGTTTCCCAGGGGACTTTTGGCAATGTCTAGAGACTGGGAAGTGGTTGGGGCCACTGGTATCTAGTGGGCAGAGGTCAGGGATGCTAAATATACTGCAATGCATAGTATAGTCTCACAGCAACGAATTATCTAGCTCCAAAAGTCACTAGTGCCAAGGTTGAGAAACCCTGATCTAAAGGAATGAATTTCATGAGGATGTGTCCTCCTGGGAAGGTGATTCTTCTGTTGCTGTTTTCTAGTTCTGAATTGAAAAATTTATCACTGACTTATTCTTGCATCAAGAATTAGTCAATTGGAGGCTGAGCTGATTTCAGAAGTGGGTGGGGTGTCAGCCTAAGTGGAATGATTTGAAAGGCACTAAGAACATCCAGATGACATGTTCACAACCAGGCTCCAAGGCCTAGAATTCCTTTGGTTGACACCTGGAGAAGCACTGAACAAAGAGTCAGGATTCCCGAGTTTTGAATCAAATTCTGCTTCTTCCAAATGCTCTAAGATTTGTTTAGCATTTCCTCCATGCTTAGCCCTGGGCTCAGCACTGCACATGCCTTCTCTCATTCCATCCTCTCAGAAACCTTGAAGAGGTGTACACTTATGTAAAAAGAAACAAACAAATAAAACTATTAGAGCTAATAAATGAATTCAGTAAGGTGCAATATACAAAATTAATATATAGAAACCAGTGATGTTCCTATAAATTAAGAAATAACTATCAAAAAGAGAAATGAAGTAAACAATACCTTTACAATTACATCCCCTAAAAAAGTACCTAAGGAAAAATTTGACCAAAGAGGGGAAAAAGATATTCTCTGAAAACTAAAAGACACTGATGAAAGAAATTGAAGAAGACACAAATAAATCGGGTATATATATACCATACTCAAAAATTGGAAGAATTCATATTGTTAAAATGACCTTACTACACAAAACAATCTACAGACTCAATGCAAACCCTGTCAAAATACAAATGGTGTTTTTCACAGAATTAGAACAAATAATTCTAAAATTTATATTGAGTCACCCAAGGCCCTGAATAGCTTCAGCAATCTTGAGGAAGAAGAACAAAGCTGGAGGTATTGTGATTCCTCATATCAAATTATACTACAAGGCTATAGTAATCAAAACAGTATGGTACTGTCATAAAAACAGACACATAGATCAATGGAACAGAATAGAGAGCCCAGAAATAAAGTCACACCCATATGGTCAATTAATCGATGACAAAGGAGGCAGGAATATACAATAAATAAAAGACAGTCTCTTCAATAATGATATTGGGAAAACTGGACAGATACATGAAAAAAAGTTAAGCTGGACCATTTCTTACACTGTATGTAAAAATAAACTCAAATAGATTAAAGAATTAAATGTAAGACCAAAGATCATAAAACTCCTAAGAGAAAACATAGGCAGTAAATTCTCTGACATTGTTCTTAGCAATTTTTTTTGTATATATCTCCTCAGACAATGGTAACAAAGGAAAAATAAACAAGTGGGACTACACCAAACTAAAAAGCTTTTGGACAGTGAAAGAAACCATTAACAAAACAAAAGAAAACAAAACAACTGAATAGGAAAAGGTATTTCTAAGTTATATATCTGATAAAGTATTAATATACAAAATATATGAAGAACTTATACAACTCATCATAAAAAATCTGATTAAAAATTGGGCAGAGAACCTGGATACACGTTTCTTTAAAGAGGACATACAGATGACCAATAGATATATGTAAATATGTTCAAATTCATTAATCATCAGAAAAACACAAATTAAAACCATGATGAGCTCACCTCACACCTTCAGAATAACTGTCAGCAATAAATCAACAAACAAATGTTGGGGAGGATGTGGAGAAACAAGAACTCTCGTGCACCGTTGGTGGGATTGTAAACTGGTGTAGCTGCTGTGGAAAAAAGTATGAAATTTCCTCAAAAAACTAAAATTAGAACAGCCATATGATCCAGCAATCCCACTTCTGGGCATGTATCTGAAGAAATTCAAAACATTAGTTCAAAAAGATATATGCATTCCCGTGCCCTTTGCATCATTATTTACAATATCCAATTTCTGGAAGAAAACCAAGTGCAAATTGATAGAATGTATAAAGAAGATGTGAAAAAATATTTATCTCCGAACTCAGGTGTGTATGCACATGTGCGCATGCGCGCACACACACACACACACACACACACACAATGGAATATTACTAAGCCATAAAAATGAAATCTTGCCATTTACAACATCATGGATGACCTAGAGAGTTATGCTAAGTGAAGTAAGTCAGACAGAGAAAGACAAACACAACATGATCTCACTTACATGTGGAATCTAAAGAACAAAACAAATGAACAAATAAAATGGAAACAGACCCACAGATATAGAGAAGAAGCTGATGGCTGCCAGGTGGGAAGTGGGTAGGAGGGTGGGTGAAAAAGGTGAAGTACAAATATCCAATTATTGATTATTTTCCCTAAGATATACTTTACATACCCATGACTTTCAAATAAAGAAGTCACAAGGATGTGAGATACAGCTTAGGGTAAATAGTAATACTGTAATAACTTTATAATATTATGGTAACAGATGGTTACTAGTTTTAGTGTGATGATCGCACCATAAGATAAATATTGAATCCCTACGCTGTACACATGAAATTAATATAACATTAAATGTCAACTATACTTTAAGAAAAAAAAATAAATAGGTATGTATAGTTACTACTGCTCTCTTACCAAGGAGCAGATGGAGACCTGGGAAGTTTCAGGAACTTGCCCAAAGTGACACACTAGTAAGTATGGTGCCCAAGATACCACCAGTAACCAAGACCATCCCCTGCCCAGCTCTGACACATTGCAGCTAACCTCCCTGTGACTCTTTTCACATGTGGAAAACAAGTAAGTTTAACTCCATGATGTCTAGGAAGCTTTTACAATGCTATGATGTCCTGATTTGTTCTTTTATGTCTTGAACTCTTTATTTTTTTACTGGCTATATTAGACATACAACATTATATAAATTGAAGGAGTACACCTGTTACTTTGATATGTTTATATATTATGATTGCCCTTGTAGCTATATCACATTACATAATTATAGTACAATACTGTTGTCTGTGTTCATTATACTACTATTCACTCTGCCCTCTTTACAGTCCCCTTTTAAAATGGAGAGATTCCGAGGATAGATAAAAATTGGAAATCCCCACAGAACGATTCCAAACCTCCAAGTACATCATGACCAGCTGGTATCTTCTAAGAATACTTATTTCCACAGTCCCTCACCAACTGAGGACTATATGAATAAAAACCTCGATTTCTTACCTCTCTTGAAAATACAAAATTCTTCCAGCCCTGGGTTTGCTTTCTTGATGTGAATGATCAGCACATGCCCCTTTTATTTGAGGCCTGTGTTCTCAAATTTCCCACAGTACACACACTCCCTAATTACATACAATCCACTTCAAATCATTTTAAATTGCTTGGTTGAGATTTTTAGGCCGTGGCATCAGCATCACCTGGTAAAATGTGTTGAAACACTAATTGCTGGACACCACTGATCTTCTGTAAGAAAGTGTTGTCACTTTCCCATTTATTTATGGGTGTGTGTATGTGTGTGTGTCTGTTACAATCCAATGCTATCGTTGTTTCTGTTCTTATTCAAGATGTCTCAACTTAGGGCATTGGGGAGCTCTCATGTTGGTTCCTAAGCCTTTTCAATAAGTCTGTCCACACCCCACCACTGCTTTTTTTTTTTTTTTGCACTTCCTTTGGTACTTTCTGGCAGCACACGATGCTCCAAGCTTATCTTGTATTTTCCTTATCAGAGCCCTAGAATTAACTAGTTCTCCAAGTATCCATGGTTTCTTTTATTGGAGAAAAGTATTTAGAAACCAAGATCTGGGTACTAGGTTTGCTCATTGTTATTGCTGCCTTTAGCCCCTTTCAATGAACAGAACTAAGAAATCTGTGTATACGTGCTAACTCATGTATATACAAACCTATAGATTTATTTCTGAATCTATTTATCTGTAAATGTATATTTAAATTGTCCATATGGGTACCTTCACTTTTAATCCATTACCATAGGATTCATACTGGCCTTCGGGATATCAGATTTTTAATCTTTGTATGGCTTTTTTATTTTAACAATGGCTCAGGAACATCATGGGGGATGAGGAAGCTTCTCTTGATAACTATTTTATAGGTTTTAATAAAAATACCAAGTTTAGCATAACAAAAATATCAGCATATCCCCATGTTTAGTATCCTTCAACTCCTTCTGAAATCTTCTATAATTTAGAACATACAGCCTCACTGTTCCTGAAGGTGAGAAGACCTGCCTCACTTCCCTTTTTGTACAAACACAGTTTGTCTCCAGCCCTATGGAATAATGTCTTTTGTAACAATAAGCTGGTACTTGTGGATTCTAAATATAAGCCTCTTCTTAGAGATTATAATCAGAACTTTGAATTACATGTGAAATCTTATTTTGAATTCAGGTACACAATTACTCACTCAGACACTTAATTATACTGCCTTAGGATAGCATTAGAACAATAGTTTTAATTGTGTTTTTTTTGGGAGGTTGGATTACAAAAGTAACCTGTTATCTTGTGAGGAAGGTGAAGTGACTATAGTCTTGAGGATTTCACAGAATCAAACTGATCATCAGCTGTGAGGTTTTCCTGTAATTCTTTCATGTTTATTCAGGAAGCAGCCTTACTTGGATAGGCTCCTCCTTCTTTTCCTTACACTTCACATAAATCTAGTGGTGATTAGATGTGTCTTAGAGCCACCTCTAAGGAGTTGAAGAATACTTAGAGCCAGGCGACAGCTCCCGGGTTGCTGGAGGTGTAGCCCTTCAGTGGTTTGGAGAACATTCTGGATCTTAAATAGCAATACCTGTAATTAAGAAGGCATCATCCCTTTCATAAGAAAGAAAACAAGACAATGAAAGCAAAACCCTTTTACTAACAAGGTATAGTGATAGCATGTGTTCAGCCTTCCCAAAACCTGTCTGGCATTTGTTTCTGGACTGCTGGGGAGTATCTTCCATCTTTCTCTGAGCACTCATGAAATGATACAAAGATAAACAATCAGGGGGCAATCAGCAGTGTCTTCGGGGTAGCAAGAGACAGAAGTAGCCTGCCATTAATGTCAAAGGAATTAATCATGGTTTACATAAGTGACTTAGCAGCTTAACTTTGCAAGTGCTTGAAAACAAGGAACCAACAAATTTTACAAAGGTTTGGGGAACCAGGTATGACAGACAGCTTATAGGACTATTTGACAAGCTGTTTAAACTTCACAGTTTTAATACTTACTGTAAAGATGCTCTCTGTAAAGAGATAGCGCCTTTTGTGTGAGAGGCTATGTGCATTGCAGATCTGTGTTTCTCAAACTTATGTCTGTGAGATTCTCCTGGGCAGTTTTGTTAAAATGCCAATTTCAATTCAGTAGGTCTAGGGACTGGGCTGAGATGCTGCATTTCTGAGGTGCACAGGTGGTGCTGACGCTGCAGGCCAGGACTCCTAATTCTGCATAGCAAGGGTCTGTCTGGATTGCTCTAGTACTTCTGGAAGGTAGGCTTGAACTTCTCACACTCCCTAAATTTATGTATCTTCAAATTAACATGTAGCACTATGAATGTTCAAAGGTTAGGGGACTAGAATAGCTTTTTGGAGTAGAGGTATTTGGCCAAATAATTTTTTTGTAGTTTATAGAGTTTACAATCCATGCATTGGGACCCTTAGGCATGGAGCTACAGAGTACAGTTATCAGCAACCTCTTTTCAGCAGGACCAATTAAAAACACATAACACTATTTGCAGGCCATGTTTATTTGTTTATAGAACTGTGCCTTTGAAATGAGAAGAGCAGGACATGCAATCTCTATAACTGTGATTAATAGCTCACAAAATGCACTATTGTCTCTAGTTTTAATGCTGAGCCTCTGGATGAGTTCTGTTGTTGGGGAAAACCCTTTTAAAACTGGGAACTTTCACCATTCCACGACTAGTTTTTCAAGCCACTCAATTATTAAACGTAGTTTGTCTCAGAGTGCCTGATTATATTGTATACTTTGAAACAAGAGAACTTGTGTTGATTTGTGGTGTGGACATCTAGCTACAGTAAAATGCAGATGACACACCTCCTGTGACACACATGATTTTCGTTAACCATTTTTCAACCTAGGAAGGAACAGGAGTGTAAGCGTTCATTTAAAGAAGAGAGCGACCACTTTTACTAACCTGTCCCTTCTCTCTACTCCCCATCTTCCCCTCCTTTTTTCTGTGTTTACCCCAAGACCTGAGGGAGAGAAGAAGGCAAGTAGAGGGTTGCATTTGATGCGGACTCTATGGCATCCTTTCTTCTCTGTCTATAAAGTGATATGTAGAATGGCTGTTTCTGAGATGTCAGGTAGACCCCATAATGTGTGAGGACGGTGGCACATTGCTTTTGTGAAGTGGAAAATGTGAGATGGAAATACACAGACACTGAGTCAGGGCGCCTGAGCTCTAATCCTTGTCCAGCCATTAACCAATTATTAGGCCTCGGGGGGAGATTTAACCTCCTTGGGCCTCAGCTTTGTGCTCTGTAATTTAACATAGTTGGTGATGCTTGTTTCTCACAGTGTAGGAGTCTGCCCACCCGACAGCATTAGATGACACTGAGTTGCGTACTGAGCAGGACTCTCCCTCTGCAGTCACTTTCAATCATTCTGGTTGTTCAGAAAAACAAAGAGAAAAAAATATTCTCCATTGGCATTTGCCATTAACATTTCTCAGCACTTGTCATTCTTTTTTAAAAATATATTTTTAATTTTTATATTTTTCTTACCAGTCTCCCTAACAAAGACAAATCAATGACTTTGTCTGCACTGTGATTATTTTGATGTATGGAAGGTGATACTGATTTCCCATTTAAAGTAGTAATAGAAGTATAAATAATATGTAGGTTGATTTAAAGGAAAACATTCAGTACAATTACCATAACTGTACTTCAATCAGTGCAGCATATTAATTATTCAGGAACTATTAAGCTAAGTAGATATGGTAAAAATTAGGAATATGGTAATTATGGTTTAAAAAACACTGAATTAGGTGATTTTCAAGTTTTTGTTTAGTCTAAACTAATAAGAGCATTCAGGTATTTCATTAAGTGGCAAATATCCACTCCAGTTTCTGTTTCCCAAATGTGCATATATTAATTGACACAGTATTTGCACAACAAAGTTGGTGTTTGATTTATAGTTAATAGTACATGGCATGGCATGGATTGATACCTTCAGGGAAATTTTGGCAACAGTTAACAACAGTTTGCTAATTTTCCATTTACACTGTTTCTCCTGTTACTTTGAATATAACAAAATGGGGACAAGGACCTTTTTCTTGATGTAATTAAAAGTGAAATGCTATCCAGCAAAGCTATTATTTAGAACAGAGGGCAGATAAAGTGCTTCCCAGATAAGGTCAAGTTAAAGGAGTTCATCATCACCAAGCCCTTATTATATGAAATGTTAAAGGGACTTATCTAAGAAATAGAAGAAGATAAAAACTATAAACAGTAAAATGACAACAAACTCACAACTATCAACAACTGAACCTAAAAAAACCAAAAACAAACCCCAAACAAAAACTAAGCAAACACCTAGAACAGAATCAGAGAAATGGACATCACATGGAGGGTTTTCAGTGGGGAGGGGAAGATGAGGAATGTGGGCAGGGGGGAGGTACAGGGAATAAGAAGTATAACTGGTAGGCATAAAGTAGATGGGGAGAGGTTAAGAATGGTATAGGAAACAGAGAAGTCAAAGAACTTATATATACAAACCATGGACATGAACTAAGAGGGGGGAATGTTGGAGGGTTGGGGTTGCAGGACAGAGGGAGGGATAAAGGGAGAAAAATTGGGAAAACTGTAATAGCATAATCAATAAAATATACTTTTAAAAATGAAATCATGTCAGGAACATGTTTAAAAAGGGATTTCTATTTGTCTTGTGACCAGAAGGTGGCGTCCTATCCCCATGCCCTTTATTTAAAAACCCTTCTTGCTTTAACTTAAAAAGAAACTTCCAGTTGGTTACTAATAAAGAAATAAAAATGTGCTTCCTATGAATGTAGTGTGGTGTTGAAAATGAACAATATGTTAAGCTGCAGTTAAGTTTCCACTCTGGTGAAAGCAAAATGAACATGGAGTTCTTTAATAAGGTGGCACATCAGACAGTATTATATACAAAGTTGATTACCACATTTTGTTTGGATTTACAAACGGGATTTCCTTTTGTCTGCAACACTTGTTGCCAATCTGACTTTGGCCCCCACTTTCAAGTGAATGTAGATTTTAAGGCAGTTCAAATTCAGAATAAGATCAGTGGCAATCTAAAGACCATTTAGTGTGGCAATACTACTAATTTTTTATAAAGTCACTGTTCAATCTGGAAAACAAGATCAGAGCATGAACTCTTCTTTATAGACCAAGAATAAATTTGTCACATTTAAATAAACTGCTATTCCCCTGAGTTAAAACTCAGCAATTTGACATATACCATAAAATGTTATATGTGGCATAAACATTTTAGAAATGAAAAACAACCCCTTCCCCCCATAGACAGGCTACTTTGTAGATTTCCATTTAATTCCATGTGAATTCAGCATATGGAATTTCCAGTGATGTTAAAGTGTTGTTGAGAGCATTAACTGAGTTCGACATTAAGCTTTTACATTAGGGCTTAAGTCACAGTAAGCATTCAGTAAATATCAAATGTTATTACTGACAGCTATAGACTGCGAGCTCAAGGGCAGGGATTTTATTTACTTTTTGCATCCCTCGGTGCCTACTATATGGTCCAGAATGTAGTAGGTGTGTCATTAAAGTCTTAATGTCTTGACTCAAAGACAACATGAACTCTAGCCTCTAAGAAGCTAGGAGGTTCTACTCAAACCAAAATGCATTTTCTTTATTTAGATTCTAGTTTAAAAGATTTGATGGTCTTGTCTGAATAACATAGAATCTTGTGAAGAATGCCTTCAATATGAATGCTACTATGCTGGAATTACCTTAGCACACTCTCCCTTTCTTTGCTTTTATTCTTTAGCACCAGTGAGTGGCTTTGTTATTTTTTTTACATGCAAAAAAGATACAATTTTAAAGTAGTAGTATTATGCTATTATTGAAAGTGAAATTTATAATTCTCCAGTAAATGAATGTTTAACAATATTTGTAAAAAATTATCTAAAAGAATTTACAATATCCTTCCCAGGATATATAGTATCTACAACTGTGCTGGCCCTAACACCAGTGGGAGAGTACTCTGTAAGGATTCATAGGGTGGCTTCATACACTCTCACACAGACCTGGCCTACTCCACCAGCCAGCCAGCCAGCAGCTGGGGATACTGGCTCAGGAACTTGGCGGCACCTGGGGTGAAGGAAATTATTCCTGTTCACAACAAGCCATAGAGCTGTATATGTAAGTCACATTTTGGAAACCAAAAGTCTTCTTTCTCTACTTGTATTGATAAAACGAAAGAAATACTAGTGTCCTTTGTTTTATACATTTATATGTATATTTCAGAAGATTTCGTTCAGGCTCATGTAGTCCTCCAGATTTCTAAATTCCACCAAACTTCAAAACAGCACACAAAAAGAAATCTCACCTTTTGAAAGAATTGGACAAAGCTTTCCCAAGTGAATGATCTCTTGAAGAGCAGGTAACCAGTGTTAAATTGCTGACATGCTAGCCCCTGAGCGGTTTCCTAAAGCAGCCGCGGCTACGATCCAGCTCCTCAGGCGGCCACTTGCCTTCAAAGGACACCTAACCGCACTTTTCTGTGGGGTATCTGACACGGAGGAGTAGGAAAAGCGAGTCCCACACCACACTCTCCTTACTCTAAATACTGGGGGAAAACCCTTCGCTGGCGGGTTTCTGCTTCTTTGCAAACGCGGGTTTGTCCTTCTGTTGAACTTTCACCTCCGAACTCGCCTTCGTTCATTGGACAAAGTGCAGAAAGAAAGAGGAGAGACCGAGGGAGGACGGGGGAGGGAAGGAGGGTGGAGAACACCACCCCGCCGCCCCTCCTTCGACTGTCACTGCCGGCGAAACACTTTCACTTTTAACTGGAGCAGACTCACAGCTTTGCCCATCTCTCCCCTTCCTTCTATATTTTTAGCTCAGAAATCAAGCAAATGGCTATCCCATTCCCATTTTCGTCCCTCCTTAACGCTCTGCCGCGCGTTTTCCCGGAGTCTGAGGGGCCCCCTCCTCATCATCTGAGGAGACTCTTCTCCCCAGGCCCCCCATTTTCCAGGTCTTTCCAGCCAGGTCTCTCTGCAGCCGCTCCACGTCTCCTCCCTCTCTATCTACGGAGCTCTGCCGCCCTCTCCTCTGCCATTCAGCCGGGGCGCTCCGCAAGCCCACCTCCCGGGACCCCTCTCCCCAGCCCACCCCGCCCCAGGCTCTAGCAGCGGTGATTTTCTTCTTTCCTTTTTTTTCTTTTTGCTGCGAGCCTTGTTGTTTACCCAGCAGGTGGATGTGACGTCAGGGACGCACAACAGCAAAAAATAACAACATCTTCCTCCGCGACGAGCTGGGCTCTCTCGCGCTTCTTATTTATTTATTTGTTCCGGGAGGCCAGAGGGAGGGAGGAAGAGGGGTGTGGGGGGAGGGGAGTGGGCCGGGGCTCGAGTGGGCTGAGGGGATGGTGGCGGCTCGCGCTCTGGAGGCACCGGGGCCTTGGGTGTCCCGAGGCAGCGAGGCAGCCCGGGCAAGAGGCCTGACGACTAGCTGGGGAGCGCCCCCGGCCCGGCGCCACCCGCGCCGCCGCTGCCACCGGAGCTAGCTGGGCTACGGGAAGCTAGTCCCGAGCGGAGGAATCTATTGTTATTTATTGTGTGGCGGTCGCACGCCGTACTCGCAGCGGCCGGTCCCTAGCCCGCGAGTGCGTGTGTGCGCGCGAGTGTGCGCGAGTGAGTGTGTGCGCGGGGGTGCGCGCGCGGGCGGGAGTGGGCACGCGCGGGGAAAAGCCCGAAAACACCTTAGTTTGCACCGAGAGACCATTTGCAGCGGGTGAGTTTGTATTTTTCCATTTCTGCTCCACTTTTTCCCAAGCCGTCTCCTGCCTGGTTCCGCCACTTTAAACAACAACAACCAGCACAAAAAAAAAAAGAAAAGAAAAGAAAAAAAAAAGAAAGAAAGAAAAAGAACAAAAAGGAAAAAAAAAGAAAAAAAAAACTACTTTCCACCTCCAGGCTCCACGTGCATCTCCCCTAGTCCTCCGCTCTCAGGCTCTCCGCCGCGGGTTGGGGCCCAGGCTACGGGATCAGGGTGGGGGCTGCAGACCGGCGCCGGGGTGGAGGGGCTCCAGAGACGCCGCACAAGGGTTCATTTGCATAAGTCAAATGGGGGTGGGTGGGTAGGCGAGATCGCGTCCCCCTCGGCCCCTTCACGCCCGGATCTGCGCTCTCCACAATCGTTGCGGGAGAGAAATCAATAAGCCCAGGCCGCCAGGGGCAACTTTCGATATCTTGCGTCGGGGTGCCTGCTGAGGAGTGGGGCGCACGAGAGTCTCTGGGTCGGGTCCCTGGGTCGGGTCCGCGGCGGGAGTGGGCGCGCGCCGGGAGTCTCTGGAGCCCAAAGTTTGCACTTGGAACAAAGTTTTCCCTTCTAATTCCCCAAGTGAATGCCTCCTCGGTGCCCGTGGGCTGCTCCCTGTAAAGATTGGAGACCCCCCGCGCCTTGGGCCCCGCGCTGGCGGTATCTCCCCGGTGCCACGCATGCCTTGCCCTAGATCTGGAGGCCGGGGTATTCCTTCTCGCCCCGTCCCCCCGCCTCCCCAGAAAACTCAGACACATCTGCACACACCTAGCAAGACATGTAACCCATGCGCGCGCGGCCCACTGAACCCAGTCTCCCTGCGACGGGACCAAGACGGCGGGCAGGAGTGGGAGCAGGATGCACTGCGGGGAGTCTCCGCGCCCGGATTTCCCTCTTCACACACACTTTGCTGGTTTTACTCCTCTCTTAAGTTTGGGGAACGTGTGTGTTTTTTGGGGGGGCGATTCCCAAGCCCCTTCTGTCCTGAGACGCACGTAAATCGTTGCGTCCCCCGGCCCTGTCCCGGCGGCCGGTGGCTCTCCGTCCCTCGCCGCCACGCCGCCTTACTCCCGAGCTCTGTTCCTATCCGGCTGCGAGGACTCATCTGAGTTGGAGTGCCGGGACGGAGTGCGCTTCGGGTGGAGACTGTGGTGGCAGAGCCCGGAGCCTGGGAGTTTGCTAGTTGCCTCGGGGTCGCGGTCATTCGCTGCCTCCGCCTCTCCTCTCCCCCGCCCCCCGCCCCGCTCCTCCCCAGATACAGCCGAGATCGGAAACTTTGATTCCTTCTGCTTTTGGCCTTCAGTGAGTCTCCCTCCCCACCTGTTGTGAGCTCCGCCTCAGTCCCTGGAGAGTGGAGGTGACACGCGGGCGCCGGGGAGTTCCGCGCCCAGAAACAAAGTCGCATGCTCGGGTCTCAAGTGTTTGCTTCGAAATTGCTACCTGCAGCAGCACCCCCCCCCCCCAATTCCAGAGCAGTTCCCGCCCCCCATGAGAATAAGGACTAAATAAACAGTTGTAACTCCAAACCTTGCGCCCGCGATCGTATCCCTATCCCACCCCCTACCCCCCTTTCTCTACCCTCTTTTTTTGTTGTTGTTGCAACTTTGCGAGATTAAGGGGGAAGGTGCTGAGACTTTGCTTGGGCCGATTTCCCGGTCTCGGGATTCTTGCCGGGATTCCCTGAGCCACTTTCTCTCTTCCCTCCACGCGCGCTCGCGGGTCCTCCTAGCCCGTCGCCCTATGTCTTGACACCCTCAGCTGTTCATTCATCTCAACCCCTTCAGTTTTCCCCAACCTGCACTGGGAAGACTTGCTGAAGGTCGCCCCGGTTTCTTGTCGACGGCAGAACCCGAAAGTTTGCCAGAGGAAGAGAGCGCTCTGCGAGCAAGCGGGCCAGGAACTGAGGAGCGGCGCCGGGGACCATGGTACTGCCCGCGCCACCTCCGCGGGCGTGAAGGCGGCGCTCCCACTCCCTCCCCGGACTCGGTGGGTAAGTCGAGGCGGCGGCGGCCGTGCAAGATACGGGCGAAGGCGGAGGGGCAAGGGCCACCCCAGAGCTCCGGGCTGAACCTGGGGCTCTCTGTTCCCAAAGCGCCAGCATGGGCGGTGCGAGTGTAGCGATAGGCGCCGCAGGCAGGAATGTGCCCATCTTCAAATACTGGACTTCCTTTTTTTCGCCCCCCATTCCTAAATCCGAAAATCTGGAGATCAAAGTTTAGCGTGAAGTGTAAAGTGTTCCGATAAAATATGGTGACATTCCTCGCCCCCCTTCTCTCCCTACTCCCCCCTTATAACTATTAATTATTTCCAAGTCATTGTGTCCGAATACCCTTGCCGGGCTGATTACAAAGTGTATTGATTTAGGCTGGGCTCATCCTACGCGTTTCTTTTAATTCATTTTCCTTTTGCTCGACCAGAAAACCAAAACGAAACAATTTTTCCTGTTCTCAACAACCCCCTCCCCCAGCCCTCATCTCTGAGGCTTGGGCAGAGTAATGAAATTAATATAAACATTTAATTTGGTTGCCCTTGATTTTCTCCAGCCCACTTATGAGAGGCTGGTATTGCTTTCATGTCCGGTCACAGGTATTTTCTAAGTTCGATGTCTTTTTTGTTTGGTTACTGCTCTTTAAACAGGAATGCTGGAGGGGCATTCCGTATTCTTTGAAAGGGGTCTGTAGGTACATTGAAACCGTTTACACTTTACCTTTGGTTGTCCATGGGTTCAGAATTTAGGTTTGCATAATAGCTGAGTTGAGAAAACCTGAAGGATATCTAAAAGAATTTTTAACTGCTGCAAATATGTTGAAGAATCTCTGCAAAATTTTTACCTTCCACCCTCCCACCCCAGTGTTTTCACAGTGAGAATCGGTTTGGGGAGGGGTAGAAGATGTGCTGACTGGAATTTGAGGAGAAATGGTCAGATTTCAGGTGTTTTTCTACCGAGGGTTAACCTGCATAATTGAGACAGAAGAGCTGCTGTTATTTTCAGTTCCAGGGGAAAATGTATCAAATCTTTTTCAGGATTACACCAGAGTTTTGATTTTCAAAGTAGAATAGCCATCTCTTTGAATCTAGGAGTAGAAAATTGGGCTCACAGTTTCAGAGTATTGGAACGGGGTTTTTCCTCTGTGATTTTTGTACTTGAAGTATCTAATAATTAAAGAGTACTGAAAATATAAAAAGGAACTCAACTGGTTATCATTCAGAAGGTGTCAGCTAAAATCTCACAGCACAAAGGGGGGGAAAGTTTTGAAACATCTTGTCACTGGCTGCATTCCCTACCCCCCTCTATTAGACATTGGGTTAGTATGAGAGAGGAAAAAAAATAATTTTTTTTTGAAAAGTAAACAGCCTCCAACTGCTGAACCTTGACAACCCAAATTAAGGAAGCAGGAGAGATCAAACGGAACTGCTGCTGGGTTGTTGTCAGGAGCTCCGCGTCAAGAACCCTGGACTATTGGATCAAGCAGCAAAGCTACATACTCACTAATGCAGAAATGGACCACTGCAAATGCTGATCTTTGTTGTGCAAGCAAAGCCTCACTTGGAAGGAAATACTTAGCCTCTCTCTAGGTAGCATTTGAGTCCCTTATGGATGCTGAGTTGCTAAACAAGTTACTATTTTTTAATGTGTTTTTGTTTATGAAGAGAATGCACTCAAACCATATTAAAAGAATATTAAGTCTTTCAAAGGCTGTCTTGCTACCCAAAACTGTGCAGTGGAATTCTTTTTACTAACACTAGACTCCTACACTAGAGTTAGATAACATTTTCTCACATCAAGTTTAGAAGATGTCTTGTCAGGGAAGCCAGGGTTTTGAATATGAGGGTTTAAATATGATGTGCAGCTCAAAAAAACAACCCCAAAACCGGTGATGAAGTTTTGTGTCAGCCCACTCTTGGAATTTAAACAGGCAAGAGGGAATGTTCTGCAGATTAGAAATAACCTCTTTTTTTAGAACGACATTCAACATGACCAGGTTGCTACTTTTATTGAAGTTCTCTATCTTGTCCTTGCTTGTTTTCTAGGAAAATGTAACTGCTTTACATGTTTAAAGGGAGTAGTAATAGTAATTATTTTAGCATTTTGTTTTCACAGGTTTATCAAAGTATAATGAAAGAAACATCGAGTATTCAAATTAACTGTCTGAAATTAAGAGAGTTATATAGCTGAAGATGTCTGTAAGATTTTGTGTATATTTAAATTCTGGAGTATAAATGTTGTAACACTTTTTTTTTTTGCCATAAACTCTCCCCAAATTAAATGTCAGTTTTAATTAAATAGAACAAAGTAGAAAATAGGACAAGTAAACACATACAGAAGAATAAAAATAATTGTCATTTAAAGATTGCCTTTTTAATTAACAAATATTGATTACATAGTAAGTACTTTGTTTTTTATAAGTCAGAGTTTCACAACCATAGTGCCCAACATGTTTCAAAGTTTATAGCTTTTATTGGGTATACCTTTTATTGTGTAATTAAACAATGCGAGTTAAATATACACATGGATGCTATTAGGCAATTTTCTGTAATATGTAATGTTTTTTTAAAAGCTGTAAATATTTTCTAGTTAAATCATTTGTACCAACAATAACAAAACTTAACTGGGTTAATATTGAGCCTAGGGATAGTTTTCTGTTACTAACTCTTTCCTTGCTTCTCTTGAGACTCTATCCCTGACCTTGTGTATTTACATTCTCAGGCTCTATTGAAGGATATGTCTGTTTTCAGCAGTTGTTTAAATTAACAGAAGAATTGTGATATTTCCTAAACAAATATATTTATACCACAGCTAGTCCAATGCCAACATTAAGAAAGAGGAAGGAGAACAGAGCAGATGTGACAACTTCTTTTGAGCCCAATCTAAATGTGCTGTGTATTTAGTTTTCATGTTTTACTTAAGACTCAAACTGTTTCGAAATGTTACCTTGTAAGATTCGGCATCACCAAAAAAGTATGTGTATTCAGACAATGTTAGGAGTTATAGTACCAATTACAGTTCAGTAGGTATGCCAGGAATATTTACAGGGCTTTGCAAGAATTCTGTCTTTGAAAAAATAATTTTAGGCACACATTAATAAAATTTAAATAGATTGCAGGCTGTCAGAAAATAGTATAAATTTTGTTTATGATTCAGTTACTTTAAGGTACTTACATTAAAGCAACTCATTTAACCCCTGACTGAAGAGCATTAAGTAGGGAGGGGAGCCCTCCAAAGAGCTCCCACTGCCCTTTGCTCCCCTAGTAATCTTAAATTACTACAACTTGATTGCAACTTCAAGGCATTGAGCATGAGCTGTTTTTCTATGGCTGAGAAAGGATTTCCAGAGCATAGCTAGATTTGCACAGGTGGTATTTGTGATTTAGAAAAAAATTTTTTTTTTTGCTTAGGGCTTTTTCTTTTCCATTTTTTATCCTGTTAGGTGTCATACTCTTTTTATTGAATTTATTCATAGTAAATGCCATTTTAGCTAAGCCAGCAGTATTGTCCTTTTTTTTTTTAAAGTATGTTTTTTGAATCTTGAGTTAACAAAGGTCTAAGGCAAGTAGGGGTTTGTTTTCTAAAGAAATAACCTTAAGAGAGGCATCTGCTGAATAGACAGGTGAACTTTCTGCATGAGCCAACATACTCTCTACTATTTGCAGGGAATTTTTTTCTTTAGTTGATGGTAGTAATCCTACCAGGTGATCAAACACAGAGTTTGTGAGTCAAGCCGGCAAGCCAAGGAAGTCTACAATTAGGCACGTGTATTTTCTAAATGATCTTTCTGGTGACTTGTTACACTGGTCTGCGGTGTACATGTGTGATCCAAGGAGCCATCTTAAACTAATTTTTAAAAAATATTTCTCTTCCATGTTACTTGGATGAATTAAGGCTAGAGGTGCCAAAAACTGGAATATCAGCAGGCCATGAGATGAGACCATTCCCTGAAATGGAAGAACCTGGCCTAATATGGGTACCTTATGCATGATAGTTGTTTTTCTTTCTTTTCCCCTAGGATCTATGTAGTTTATTTCAATGTGCATGTGATGACGTGGTTAATGGAAATTAAGCAGATTTGGCTTGTGTCACCAATCTAAAAATAAATGTTGTGAGGAGTGTTTGATTTTAAGAAGTGTGTTGGTTTTTGCATCCCATAGATAATGTTCTTGCAATTAGGGCTACAAAGCTGCTATTCTGGAAAGAGGAGGTATAGTGGGGTAAATTGCATGGCAGTTGGGAAAGAATTAGACAGTGTTTGTTCTTTGTTTCTTTAATGAACTATTTTTATTAATTACAGTCAGTTTGTACTGAGACATTTTTCAGGCCCCGTTTAGAAGTCGGCTCCCTCTCACCCAGAGGTTGTGCCAGAGCTGGATGTATCCTTGTCCTGGTACTATTTTACCCGGTCATGAAATCTATCGACCAAATTAGCTGTGGATGTCTCTGCAAGGCTTGTTTTCCTTTTTGAAATCCCCTGATACCAGTTTTTAATATATGTCCTGCCTTGTGCACAACAGGTGTGTTTGGTAGTTGTGTTATGGGATTTAAATTGAGAAAAACATGCCTACCTAGCCAGCTACTGGGAGAATGAGCTGCTTAAAAGAAAGAACCTGTATTTGAACAAGTGTAAACTGGTTTTCCTTATGACCCTCCCCAACCTATTTTTGCTTTAAAAAAGTGGGGGAGGGGTTCAGTTTTTAGTGCCTTGATATTTGCAATTAAGTCGTAGTAATGTAAGATTGTTGGGACAGTACAAGGATAGTGGGAGCCTTTTAGTGGTCTCATCTTGATGCTGAAAACACCTCAGTCAACATGGGGTTAAATTAATTTCTTCAGTTTGAGTACTTAAAGTAACTAAATTGTAAACAAAATTTTTATTAGATCCTGACAACTAATAATCTATTTAAATTACATTAAAGTATCTGGGAAAAAATTTAATTAAAGACAGAAGTACTGTCAAGCCCAGTAAATATCTTGACAGGTCTACTCAAATGGAACTGATATCACAAGATATTTACATATGTCTGGTGTTCGGGAACATCTCGGCAGTGCCGGTGCAAAGCTAATTGCACTTTCTTTCCAAATCACAGTTTTAATAAAGTAGCTTTCTCTTTAAAGGAACGTGGATACATATAAAATTATGTTCAAGTGTTTTGTTTACTATTTAGTTCTGTTTATTCAGGATAGCTCTGATGGGTTTATTTTCTCCCGCTGTTGCTAATTTAGACAAACAGCTGACGTGGAGGGATCATTGACTGGAAAGCTCATGTCATTCTGTTTTATCTCAACAGTTTGAAGATGTCAGAGGTTTGTGTGTTATAGGACAATTTACTGAGGGATTAAAAATGGATCTGAGTGTGGCATTATTGGTCTCTGTTTATATCAAATAGAATAGATTAATTTAGGATGGGATAAAGATTTTTCCCTGAATTTTGTATTTGGATACATATTTGTTAGCAGTTAGTCAGGGGGACATCCACGGTTTTCCAGACTCTCAGATTTTTAGTTAGTAATTCTGTGATCAGCTTTATTAACTAGGATACTGATATGTCTAGCTTGAAACTCAAAAACGGAATTCCTGAGGTTTCTTTTTATTTCTCTCAGCTTAGGAGTTGAGTCGTCATGAGACTTTTTGTGTTCCAGGCTTTCTTTCTGTGGATTAGGGTGGTGGTTTAAGGTATGTTCTTTGAGCTTGCTGATCTAAAGGCACAGGTGCTGTGTTATTATGCACGTTTTTAAAGATGCTCTTGCTGCTGTCAAGACATTTACCACGGCTCATGGGAAGGAAGGTGAGGTGTGAGCTTTGCTGGACTTTCTGCTGTCCCAGAGTCATTCCCCTGAGTTGTGATGCTGGATCAGAGGTGTTGATCTCCTTCTCTCCTGGGTTGTGTGAGCCCCCAGAGGCAATAGGGTGCTCATATGTGAAGTAGAAGCATGTTGGCACTTGGTCCTACTTCAGCGCATTTCAAGGGGAGGTCCTTTGCTCACCTGCTTCCAGATCATTGGGTGTGCTTGTGTTTTGAATGCCAAGGGATTTACTAAAATACAGATTCTTGGATCAGAATTTTTGCTGACTGATGTGAGAATGTGCATTTTTTAACAAACTTCCTTGGTAATCTGATGCACATTTAAACAGACCCGTGGACCAAGCAGTTTATGCTGCCAGAGATTCTGGAACTGGGATCTTGATCTTCACTTTGATTTTACTGATTGATTCTTTGTTTTATCTTGAGGCCTGTATTATTTGTAATGTATTTGAATTTCTACAGGGAATCAAAGCTGGTGCTCTTAAATTGTGCATAAGCATTGAGGCTCAGGATGGGTTGCATTGGACCTAGCCACTGGAGTGGGTGGAGCCAGCCTTTACATTTTCAAACATGATTCTGATGCCCACCTAAGTGAGAGAACTGGACTGTTCCACTGCAGAGTTGGTCAAAAGCCTCCAACTCTTCTGAAGGTTCTAACTGAACTGCTTGGACCTCAGGAAACTTGGGAGGAGTATGGGATCCCAGTCCAGAGTGAAGCACCAAGGGAAAGTTTTAGACACGTAGAGAAATAGGCAGAGCCAGAGCCTCCCAGCCACAGGGTGGTGGGGACAACCTGGAGCATCAGTGGTTTTCACCAAATGCCAGACATTTCTTTTCAAATTTTGCCTTGCTTGTGTCCATGTTCCCAGTGGGTGTTGTCCTGTCATAGCTACCAATTAGTGTCAGATGGTTTTGCTTTTTCTCTGAGTATTTCATCTTAATTTTAAAATCTGAACTGTTTACTTATTAGAATAACCCTGCTGGCTCAAGTATATGAAATTTCCTAGGCACCTTGGGAAATTAGCTATCATTGTAAGTGATGGAAGCTGCAGGAATATTGATGGAAATAGCTTAGCCAACAATGCCACGTAAATAAAGAAAGCAGAATCCTAAGAAGAATGTATACTACAAGGTTATAAGAGAAAGGTAGATAAAATGTGAAGGAGGCTTGTTTAAATATTCAGGACTTGCTTCAGCTAAAGATCTAACCACTAACATCAAAAGAGTTATTTAATAAAAGTTGTACTTTTTTTGTCTGTATTAGTAATTAGTAACATGCCTTTTGAAGAGACCCAGCAATAAAGTGTTTGTCCAAAATGCCCTTACCTGAATTAAAAAAAAAATCATTTGTCTTTGGGTGTGGCTCGATTTTAAAGGATACCAAAAAGTTGGCAATTATTTTTATGTCTAGAACTTCGCAGTTTCCTTGGCTCTAGGTTTGGGTGGCATTTGGAATATTCCTGTAATACAGAGTTCTTTATTTTTATTCACACTCAGAAGCACTTTAAAAAATAATCTCTGATCGGCCAAGTTTTAAAACTAGAGTGTCTGTGTCCTTGAATAAAGGGTTTCTATAAAAGACAAAAATGCAACTGATGGTAACTGGAAGGTGCAGTGATAGGGGACTGGCACCCGTTGATGAAATCTACAGCAGGACGCTAAGTCCCTTTACCTTGCCTTGTCTATTGAAAGGATGTTAATCATTTCATTAAGAAAGGTTAAGTAATTAACTGATTTATCATTAAGGAATCAATGATGGACCCTTTTAGTGATGTATTGTAGAAATTTTCTAATAGAAAGTTTGCTGCATTTTAATTATTTGGAAAGAAGCTAGTTGGGCTTTGAGAAAGCAGGTAGAGCATCTTAGTATCTGTCTACGGGCAGCTGGAAAAAATCTCAGTGAAAATAGTCTTTGAATAGGAAATTGTTCAGTCTCGGGTTTTCTGTTATGGCCTTCTTCAGGCATGTTGTTACAGACCTACTGTTTTGCATGCTTTCTCTGGGTTTAAGAAGGGTTCAGCTGCTTAAATGTGTTCACCTTATTTTCTAAATAATGGCTTTTGTTGCAGTATGATGCGTGTTGACAGTAAACGCGCAGTTGTAACTTCGGTAAGCTTGCAACAAATTCTTGTACTTGTGGAAGCAAGTCGTTATCCTCGCTGCTGACAGGGTGCTTCTCTCTTTTGTCTCGCTGTCCTTATGGCAATTGCAGCACCAGGTTTAAATATTCCAGGATGGGGGTGGGGAAGGAGATGGGGGGTGGGGGAATAAACTCCCCATCTGGCAAAAATTGACCTTTCCCTTACACTCCTTTGTCCCAAAATTATACAGAAGGTATGCTTCCAGCTTCTTCCCATGCATGTATTCACGTCAACTCAAAATTAAAAGATACTTACAGAGAGATCTGCTTACTGTATTTGTTTTTGTTTTGTGTCTGTTGGGAAGCAGGACAGTCCTTTTTCCTAACTGTGGAGAGTATCTCTGTCAGAGATGCCTTGCATAGCAGAATACTGGGGTGAAAGAATTCTTCAAGGTACAAATAAGCACTTTGGAAAGCAGGGGAAATGGGCTTTATACTGGGATGCAGGGTTAGTGTCGTAACCAGTGCGGCAGCTGCTGAAGAAAATGTGATGCCTTGGCCTTGAGCTCTTTGATCTCTGAGTTGAGAACAACTTTTGAGGAGAGAAATCTGGCAGATATTTACAAAGCTATTTATCTTAAAACTGTGTGTTTTTATCTTTCCATTTTTATTATGGAACTTGTCATACCAAAAAGGAACAAAGAATGTTTCAGTGAGCACCCATGTACCTGCAGCTCAGCTTAGGAAAGAACACATTTCTGTCCAGGTTGAAAGAGACTCCAAGCACATCTCTCCCTCATATCATCCCCATGCGTCTCTCTTGGAAGCAACCTCTGCTCTCAGCTGGCTGTTTGTCATCCCCATGATTTTATACTTTTAATGCATGTGCATGTATTCCCCAAAATACAGGATCGTTTTTGCATGTTGAGGATTGATATTGATGGTATCCTACTGTACATATTCTTTAGTAACTTGAATTTTTTTGGTCAATAGAATTAGTGAAATTCACTCACGTGGATACATGGTAGTTGTGTTCATTTCTCCATGTGAACCTTTTGAAGTGCTGTATATTAAGTCAAGACAGACTCTTTACTTTTGAACTTAAAACCCAGCAGCCTCCTGTAGTACGATATATTGAAACTTTAGGATTAATGTGAAACCACTAGTCCTGACTCAAACTTCATAATTTGTTTGTTTGCCAGTGATTTTTTTGGGGGGGTGGTGGTGAAGGGGACTTTAAAAATCAAACATTTACTAGAAAATTAGATTAAAAAATAATATAGCTAGTAGCTGATGTCTTTCATTTAAGGACAAAAAAATATCCCCCCCCCCAAAAAAAACAAAACAAAACAAAACAGACAAGGCATTCATTTGAAGGAGCCTAGCCATTTTCTTTCTTATTTATGGACTTGGCTTAGAACCTAACAGTCACATATGCAGGGTAGAAAGTGAAAAAGCGATGTTGAATTAACAGGCGCTTTATACTTCTGTGTCCTTGTTATGATATAGCACCTTGTTCTGTGTAGAAAGTGATTTCTGTGCATTTTAAAGGACTGGCATCTTTATGGTAAGAAAGCCATATAAATAAAGATATGCTTAGATGAAAATTGGAGCGTGTTTTTAAAATAGTGTGTGTCTACTTTTGGCTCTGTTACCAAACTTGCTTCTTAAGCCAGAGCTGATGCTCTGATGATGCTGATGACCAGGAGTCGGTGGTGCCCAACTGGATGACATCAGCAGTGTAATTGGAGAGAATTACCAGTATTTTTGTCATTAAACGTTAGTGATAACTAATACACTGCTTATTTTAAGTAGATAGAACATATTTAATTCTAATGCAGAGAATTTCAATTTAGTCAGGCTCATTGCTGAGTAAAATGAAAATCTTTTGTAATTTAAGAAGAAAAATAAAAGGCATTTGTGTTAGCATGGCTAACACAACACTTGGGTTGTAGAAATGTTTACCTTGGTCAGCCAGGGAAGGTTGGAAAACTTTTTTTCTCCTCCTAGACAACCTGGATATTTGTATTGATGTTTTATTAGGACTATCAGATACTCAGTAAATAGCATAAATGACTGGAGATATTAAACAAAATGACTAAAGGTAGATAGTGTTTCCCTGAAGACTGGAGGAAAATGTAACAAAGGGGGAATGTTTGGATAACGCTCCTTTTAAAAGACTGGTGTGTGTTAAACAGGGACCATTAGAGTCAGTGTTACCCATTAAACAGTGGCTTTAATTTTTTTAAAAAAATTGAGTTTCTCATAACAAATAAAGTTATACTTAGTAATGGCTTACTTAAAGAGAAATAATACTTGTAACTTAGCATCTTTTTCTAGGTTCCTGAAACCTTGTGGGAGAATATCGACACTGCCTTCTTCGTTGGCAAAGGGTTTCTAATGCAGTTCTTCCTAAAAGACATTCCTCCCTGGTAGAGTTCAGCTGTGTGTTACCACTATACAACAGTAGTAAGTGACAAGAGAGAAAATAAAGTAATAATTAGTTATATTTTACATGATGTAAAGAAAGAATGATTGAAATGTATAAAAGAATAAAATCAGATCAAAGGCCACTGTGATGTTCCTGATAAAAAAAATGCGTTGTAAACATGATTCTCCTGAAAGCAGAGACGCCCACCTGGCTTTTCCAGCCCTGTCTGCCATTTCTCTGTCTGCTGTCCTGTCTGACTGTGTTGCTTTTTACCAGTAATACCATCTGCCGTCCCAGCAGTGGCCCTCTATGTGGTAAGGCAGGCCAATTGGGTCAACTTTGTGATCTGGCTGATGTCCACTGGGAGCTCAGATCAGGCCAGGCTCATTTTTCTGTGTGTCCAAAGCCAAGATTTCAACTTGGTGAAAGGCTGTGGAATTAATTTCCCAAAGCGCTGCCTAAACTCTGTTCTTCTTTTCTTCAACTGCCTCTTTGGGCTGAGATGATTGCTTAATGCTCTTAATTATGCTGGATCCCTCTTTATTTTTGAACACCTGTGTGTAATTCAGATCATGGGTGGTCACAGAGCCTGACTCTCCAAACAGCTTCTCTTTCAGAATGGGGAAATTCCAAGGAGCCTGGCCATGTACTGAGCATGAGGGGCTGAAGGGGTTTTCAAAGGGTGGAACATTTCTCTTGAGCTTCCACTGTGCCATGTAAAAGTATCCTTTGCCCTTGGATAGGAAAGAGTCTTACAGTGAATACCTCAGAAATAATGTTTTAAAAAATAATCTCTCATTCGTTGCTGGTGGGAATGTAAAATAGTAGTCACTTTGGAAGATGATGTGGTGTGTTCTTATAGAACTAAACATACTCTTACCATACAATCCAATAGTCATGGTTCTTGATATTTACCTAGAGGAGCTGAAAACTTACATTTACCCAGAAAATAGCACATGGATGTTTATGCATATAGCTGCTTTATTCATAGTTGCCAAAACTTGGAAGCAGCCAAGATGTCCTTCAGTAAGTGATGGATAAATAATAACTGTGGTACATCCAGACAATGGAATATTATCCAGCACTAAAAAGAAATGAGCTGTCAGGCCATGAAAAGACATGGAGGAATTTTAAATGTATGTCATTAAGTGAAAGAAGCCATTCTGAAAAGGCTATATACTATATGATTTTGATTATGTAATATTCTGGAAAAGGCAAAACTGTGGAAACAGTAAAAAGATCAGTGGTTGCCAGGGATTGAGGATTTTTAAGACAGTGAAACTAGTCTGTATGACACTATAACAGTAGATATTTGTCATCATACATTTGTCCAGACCCATATGTGTAAGCCCAAGTGTGAACTGGAATGTTGTAAACTATGAGTGATAATTATGTGTCAGTGCAGGTACCGCTTTCATGGGAGATGTTGATAATGGAGGAACCCATTAATGGAGGGACTCCAAGTTTTGAGGAGGCTGTGCATTTGTGGGGACAGAGGGTACATGGGAAATCTCTGTACCTTCCCCTTAATTTTGCCATAAACCCTAAATTGCTCTAAAAATAGGCTTAACTTTTTAAAGTTCCTGCGTCATAAGGCACTTATAACCATTATTCATATCCTTATCTTCAAAAACTATATATATATAGTGTTCGTTCCCTTTATTCATGCAAAATGAGCATTCAAGTTTCCTGTGAGAGCAGTGAAGTCGGCTGGAGCCAGTTTGCTTTTGAGACTTGAAGTATTAGTGGAGGAACTGCTTGGGCTGCCCTGACCACCAGAATGGGGACCTGGGAGAGTTGCAGAGGATCTCAGTGATGGTCTGATCCTAGCTCCCCCTTTGTCCATGAGACACTGTGGGGGGTGGGATTTTTGCTGAGTAAGATAGCTGTGGGATCAAATCCAGCCCTATTCTCCACCATAATATCCATGCCTATGTATGCATTTTTAGAAACAATACACTGATCATACTCAGTATACCTTTTGAAACATGCTTTTATTCTATACTATATAGAGAACATTTTTCTCTATCATAGTCTTCTATACAATTGTTAATAACTACTTGGTCTTCCAGTATATATGTATTTTTTTTACTTGATGTTCTTCCTCTGCAAAGAAACCCTATTTGAGGACAGCATGTAAAGACCAGATTGTCTCTCTGATGTTTGTAACATACATGGGACCAAGGATATAATAGCCCTCTGGAGCTGCAAGTTTTTTCTCTGGATGTGTTACACATTTGCATGTGTTACACATTTGTGTGCATTCCCGCTTGTGTGCATGTTTAGGAGGTGTGCATGTTATTGAAAATGAAGTAGGATAAGGTTGAGGATGTGGAATGGAGTTTTACCCCAGGGTTAAAAACACGCCATGCCCCATCATCCCTCCATTGAACCCACTAGTGACATCTGTGTATTGCTTCTCTTTGGGCTCTGACAGTCATACTGAGCAAATTTTGGTTTGCAGGTTGGAGCTAATGTTAAGGGTGAGGTGAAGAAATGCCTACTCTGTGCATTAAATGGCAAGTTTTGAGAATCTAAGACAACCAAGCCAGGTCATGTAGAATGCAAATAGCTCATGAAACAAATTATCTGTAAAAAAGTATAAGTAATGTCCAAGTCAAATGAGGCTTTTTGAAAATTCAAAGAAAAACAAAAAGTAGGAGCCAGTCAGCTGTGCAATTAGTGAAGCCCAGTGCAAAATAAAAAATGTGTGGTTCCTTGTTATAAAATAGGAATTTCAAGACAGCAGCAGCAGAACATTAAGCCAAGTGCAGGGCTCTGATTGCAGAGGTCACACAGCCAGGAAGCCCACCCTACCTTAGATTCGTAAGCGTTAAGTGGAACTGCTGTTTTGCAATAACATAGGAGGACGGGGCTGGGACAGGCCTCCGTGGGCTGCCTGCGCTGCCCCCCCCCCCGTACATCACTCTTACTGAGGGATGGCGGTTCTCTGTTACTGAATCCAGATTGGTCTGCAAACTTTTTTTTAAGGCACATTCCTCTTCCTGGCTTGTAAGATATGCATTGAGTGCAAAATATTGCTAATCTTCTGAACTAGGTGTTCTCTGCAGGCATTTTGCAGACTCCTATGAGGGAAGCTAATCCTGTTCCTGCTTGCTCTTTTCTTTCTGTTTTTCTTCTCTATCCCTCCCCCAGTATTTGGCCACTTTGTCTCTATCACCTTAATTGCTCTTTATTATCACCTGTTCTCAGCTTCATTCTGGAAAAGACCTTCTGGGCCTAAAATCTGAAGGCAGCCTTAAGAGAAAAGCTTCTGCTCTTTTACTCCCCCCCCCCCCCCCGCCCCACCCCACCCCAAGTCTTGTTAAAACCGGCAGATCCTATCAGGAGGGCACTGCTGATGCACACTGTCTTTAGGAATTGTGGAATAACCGCCTGCCTCATATAATATGAAAATCACTTTGGGGGGATGTTGTACCTCTGCATTGGGCAGTGGGAACACCCTCACTGAGGAAGATGAAATGAGCTTCTTTAAGCTGGCTCAAGCAGGATTTGAAGTAAAGATTTTTTGTAGTATCAACTGTTAACATAATTGATTCATTCAAGGAATGTTTCACCTTGGACCAGGTAGTTTTTGTTCTCATAAAATGCACTAATTCAATGCTCCTTAATATCTCTGGTATCCTGAGCAAGTGGCTGAGTCTTTGAGACTTGGCTTATCTTAGGGGTAGTGATAGGGCCTGGTGTTCAGGTGGCAGAGGCATGAATGAGCAAATGTATGTAAAGCACTTGACACAGCCTTTGGCTTGCTGTGAACACTTGATTCTTGGAGACTGTTATTAATCAGTGATTTCTGTCACCTGTGTTTGTTTCGGGAGAACAGGGTCTTGGCACTTCACTCACTTTTCTCTTTAGAACATTTGATAATGAAAGGTGGGAAGATTAAAACATCTATCTCTGTACTGTCTTGCTTCGACTAACTTTCCCCACATTTTCTTCCTGTAGCCTCTTCTTTCCTTCAGTACAATAGCTGTTCCTGACTCACTAGCATGTGACAGTTGAGGGACTGTGAAGGCTGGGAGGCTGCTTCTGGAAGCTCAGGGGTGTGCTGGCTTTAATAGGAGCACCCCAGAGGCCAAATTGGGGGTGGGACTGCTTATGTCTCTGTGGCGAAATCATATTGACATTAGTGTCTGCCCAGTGCCTTGAAGTGGATGCTTTTTCAGAAGCAGTTGAGAGCACAGTGCTTCTTCCACAGAGATACTCCCAGAGTTCCCACCCTGCAGGTCCCGTATGGGATGCCAAAAGGAGGAAAGTATGCACAGAGGAGTGACTGCCTGGCTGGCTCCTCTCCTCACAGTCTCAGGTTGTGAACACTGGAGCCTTCCTTTTGAGCTGTTTACTGGGTTAGTTGTCGAACTGCCTTTTCACAACCACTTTAATTTTCACACTGGAGGGACTGGGAATGACACTTTAATTAGGTCCGCATTAGACTGCATGGAGGTTTATAGTCAGGTTGGATCTGAATATGTTTACATAGTCTCTCTGTATTATTTTTCCCTGCCAAGATGTTTAGTTCCCAGGGAAATGAGAGAGCCACTCAGGACAGCTCACTATTTGCAAAGTAGTTATTATCTTAAAATTCATGCATAGTTTTCAATGTCTCTTTCCCCACCTCCATCAGGAGAGTGCTTTGCAGATTGGGAAGTGGGACCACGCTTTTGCCACTTTCATTCCCCACAGTGATCATGACCTGGCTTAGGGGAGGAGTTTTCCATCCACTTAGCCACATCTGCTGTGAGTGTGTGTGGACTGGTTTGATTAGAATCTTCAACTGTCTTCATTGTGGTCAATGATGGGGGATGGGTGTTCACATACCTGCACATGTCTTAGTGACTATATGAAACAAAGTGGAGAATTAAGTTACTTCATTGACCAACATGGAAGTAACCCATGGACGTATTCATGTATTGATTTGTTCATGCACTTGTTTATTTACTTGTTCTTCTTCACTCATGTGTTCACTCACTGACCCAACACTGCTACTGGACCAGGAAGCATTCCCAAACCCCCATCCTCCCAGCTTATTTTTGGACATTCTTATCCACTTAAACATCTTAGTGTCATTATTCACAGAGATCTTCGTCAGCAAGCTTAGCATATTCATCTGGTTCCATTTTTTATTTACTAAATATATGGCTATGCAGAAGCAAATGAGTTATCCGTAGGTATAGTTACCATTTCTATAAGTAACGTGGCTTTCAGTTGCATTTTGACTCCCAGCATTATACTAGGTAGTGGCCCAAGAATAAGCAGCTGCCTTTTCTTTCTGGCCTTAGCACTTATTAAGACTTGACAGAATAACTTTTTTATTAGGCCAGAAGGTAGATGTCAGCTTGATTTGAATTTCTTTTTAAGAGTCTATTTAGATACCCCTCCAAAATGTGTACATTATTTGGGGAAGACTCTATTTTACACAATGAATTTTATGTAATAAGTTAGCGCAAAAAAAAAAAAAACAAACCCTGAAAATAAAATATCTGAGTACTAAATTTCCGATAAAAAGGCACTGGTAAGGAATTGCTTCAGTGTCTGCTGTGTTCTTGGCATCTGCAGGGAACACTTCCCTCTGAGGAGTGGAGAGCAACAGCTTGAAGTCCAAGCAGTCTTCATTCACCCTAACACTATGTCAGGGACAGAGGGACAGAGACATTGGTGTCCACAGCCCCTGACCCTTAGGTAGATAATTTGATTTCTTTTCTTCTGTCTTTCAAAGTTCATCCTCTCCAAATGGCACAGAACTAATCTAAAGGACTTGTTTCATTCCTTGACATATATATTCCCACTTATAAAAATCAAAGCACTGAAAAAGCCATTTAACTGTATTGATAAAAAGAGTTTCATTAATGCTAAGCACACAGTCTAGGCCTCTGGCACCAGTTAAGGGTATCCAAATCCTGATCCAGTGCAGTCATGGGTGTCAGTTGTGCATGGCTTGGTGGTTAAGGGTAGGGACTCTGGAGTTCTGCAGACTTGGGTTTATAGAGCATTTTTAACACTTTTTGGGTGATCTAAAGGCTATTAGCATTTCTAATTTACTATTTCATAAATATATGTGTGTATATAAAAGGACATAGTAAAACTTACCCCATACATTTATTCTGTGGATTAAATGAGATAATACATGTAAAATGTGATGCAGCATGCCTGGCAAATATAGGAAGGAGCTTTATATGTTAGCTCTTATGGTTATGATTATTCTATCTGTATTGGTTGAAAGTCACATTAAATAGCTAGGATAGATAAAAAATGCAGAACTTTGCAAAAATCACTAAAAAACTGAAAGAGGTGTACCCAACATGTGGAGTGAGTCAGAACTGTGGGTTAATTACCTTGTTGTATTTTGGGATTTGTGTTGATTGCATTGGTTTTATTTGTCCACTTTTGAATAAGCTCCTGAAATATGCTTTTGTTGGGTATTTATGTTTGCTTCTGAAATTTGTGCAGGTACAAATGACAGATAGCTAAACTTTAGGCTAAACTCAAGGGAGCCTCATTCAAAGCATTCCAAGCAGGTATAACATACAGGTGCTATCACTTGACTGATAATCTGGCATACTGTGGGCATTCCATGTGCCTTGCGAATGACAAAGGGTGATGTCATCCAGCAGTTTGGTACCAACCAACTTGTCTGGCTCCTTCAGAAGGGCGAGAGTGAGGAAAGCCCTCATTCTTGGAGATGGGGTGAAAGCACATCTTCACTTGTGCAGAGGCACAGGACTGCAGATGGTCTTTTGGCATGTGCTCTTTGAGGCTATACGCCTTGGCTGCAGAGATGGTATCTTTGATAAATGAATTGGTGTCTTTGGAATTAAAATGGCTACTCTGGATTTTAGACATTATATGTTGCTCCATATTCTGAATGTAGAAAAAATTTGAAAATTAAAGACCCATGGCTAGAACACTGATTTTTTTCAAATGTTCAGATATTCAGATTGTCCAATGGTTATATCTAAAGAAACTGTTGTCTTAAAGGCTTAATTTTTTTTTTGTCCTAAAAGGTTTATGGAGAGACGATGGCTGCCTTTCCTGTGTGGAAGGAAAGATCTCTTTGTTTTTGGCCAAATGCACATCTTTGCCTGTTGTACGCCCTTAGACATGCAGTGACTTGAATGAAATTTGCTCAGCATGGCCCACCATCATGAAAAAGCCACTCCGTGTGCATTTTTTTTTGTTGAGCCTAGAAGTGGACCATGTGTAAAACGTCCATCCATTTCCTGCTTTGGAAAGAGAGCATTTCAAATAATTTTTCTAACCCCATGGAGTTGCCTGAACCTTTACGTCTCTCCTCCAGTCTTCTACATGGCTGGGATTTTGTTTGTTCTTGTTTAACTCGATTCTTCCAAGACACTATCTGGCCACACATACACACTCACTCCCTCCTTCCTCTCTGGTTTGTTTCCACTCATTTCACATGATCAGCCTGGCTCTTCTATTCATCTCCCCAACCTCATGTATCACATATTTTCCACATAAAGGGATGGGATTTGGAAGGGAGGATTTTTTGGGCAGGAGGGAATATCAAATAAAGAAGGAGAAATACAGAGAAAGGATTGGGTTTTAGGAGGTCCAGGTTACATACCCGTGGGGCCCACAAATCACTGTTCAACTTGTTCCCCTTCCTATTTGAAGATCCAAGGAAGACCCAGCTCCTCCAATAGAAAAAACAAATTATTCCATTATTTATATGCTTGGTCTCAGAACCAGACAAAACAAAATCCAGTCTCAGTGTGGTCTCTTAGAATTTGGGTAATCTTGGGTAGGTTTCTTAGCCTCCGTTTGTTCTCCTGTAACAAGGTATGGTGATGACAATATGAACCTATTAGGGATGATGTGATGATAATTCATGTAACACCCAATGGCAGACACATTTAAAACCTTCAATTGAAGGTAGATAATATTAGCCTCGATTATTCTAATGTGTGGAGGCAGTTGTTTCATTGTGTCTAATCAAAAATTTAACCCAACACATAAAGCAGCATATATACTGAATCAGTGTGGTTCCAATCCACAGCCTTGTCGTTTATGAGCCATGTGACCTTGGACAAGTTATTAAACATTTCTGTGGTTCAGTTTTCTTACCAGCAAAATGATATGATCGTACCTACCACATAAAACTAGTAGTGAGAATTAGATAAGTTAATGCATGTATTAAAGTGCATGCATTATAATACTCACTTAGAATAGGACAGAGAGTCTGGCACGTGGGGGCCCTCAATAAATTGAAGGAACTACTGTGGTTGTCATGGTTATACCCATGATGATATCATTAGCCTTCCTATCTACGCAGAAACAACCACTGAGAGGATTCAGGTAGAATTCTTTCAAATCCTTTCATTTCTTGGCAGCTTGAGGGTGGACACCCAAAACTGAGACTGGGTTTGAGAGTCTTGGTTTTAAATTCAAACTCCTGTCATCAGGCCTGAACATTTGGCCCTTTTTCCTCTTTACCTAGGGTGGAGACATGTGGAAATTGTTTGTAGAAGTTGGGTATCAGGCTTTGGTTTACAAGTGGAAAATGAAAACATTTATTTTACTTGATTCTTGCCTTAACTTACTTATATTTTCATTCTTTCTTTTTCCACCCCCGCCTCCCCCAGGAGAAAGAAAAGATGAAACTGAAGTGGGAATACATATGTGTGATGTCCTGGGTTAGAGGAGCAATGAGTACTTCACAAGGCACATACTGGTGCCTGATGATGCTGACTTGCAGTACTTGAGTGTGATTTACAGTGGCTGTGTATGGGGCCACACACAGGCTGTGTCAGGGACTAGTCAGCAAATGCCAGCTAAACAACAGCCACAGCAGTAAAAATGCTTACTGTTTGCAGGGACTGTTGCAATGTTGTCTACATAATTTTTTTCTGCCCTCATACAACCTTATGGGAAAGGTACTTTTCATCTTCATTTTGTAGATAGGAAAACTAAGTGACAGATTAAGAGCTCACCCAGAATCATATAGCTGAATCTTTCCTATTCCATCTAAAATAATAGAGAGAATCATGGCAGGTCGTAGTGGCAAGGGACCTTGGCCACTCTTTCATTCAACTGGCTTGTTTTTTTGGTAACAACTTTATTTAGGTATAATTAATATATATAAAGTCACCAATTTACAGTGTACTGTCTTGTGGTTTTTATTATATTCACTCAGTTGTATAACCATCACTACAATAAATTTTGGAACATTTCACCTCCCACAAAAGAAATCCCATATTCTTTAACATTCTCTCCCTCTGCCCCAATTATTCCTAACCCATTAGCACTGGCAACCACTCACCTGTTTTTTTGTTTTTGTAGATTTTTCTATTCTGAGCCATTTATATAAATGGAATCATACAATATGTGGCCTTTTGTGTCTGCTTTCTTTTACTCAGCATAATGTTTCTCAGGATGCGTTCATGTTATAGCATGAATCAATATGCCATTCTTTTTTATAGCTGAGTAATGTTTCATTGTATGGGTATATACTACATTTCATTTATCCATTCATCCACTGATGTACACTTGACTTGTTTCACTTTTTTCCTTTATAATTAAGGCTACTATACATATTCATATACAAGTTTTGGTGTTCTCACAAGTTTTCAATTCTTTTGGATATACACCTAGGTGTGGAATTGCTTTTCATCATATGGTTCCTTCTTTGTTTAACATTTTGAAGAACTGCTGAACTGTGTTGTAAAGCAGCTATACAATTTTACATTCCCACTGGCAATGTATGATTGTTCTATTTCTCCATATCTTTCCCAGCACTTGTTGTTATCTGTCTTTGTGATTAACCATCTTGTTTTTTAAATTCGGAAACCAAACCTGGGTGGGTTTTAACGACTTGCTTCAAGTACCATATCTGGTGGTACGAGCCAGGCTCTTTTTTAGGTGTGGAAGATTTATGAATGAAAAATAATGGCCTCTATTATAGAAGCTCCCTGTCCATGGGAGTCAGATACTTAGCTGCTGTGCACAGTGACACAAGATACAGTGGGAGTACTTGGAACAGGAAACTTTCCCAAACTTCAGGAAATAGAAGATCACTTTGTGGGTCATGTAAGTGAAAAGTCTGGGGTGATTAAGTTCAGGTGCAGGTGGGTAAGGTGCTTAATTAAAATGTTGTTGTTAGCGGACTGGCTGTTTCATTCTCTCATCTGTTCTTTCTTGTTGACTCCTTCATTCTTAGCCATATCATTACTTTTTGTGCAAAATGGCTAACAGTAGATCTAGGTTATTCTCTATCGCATAAGCATCTCCAATAGCTTGTTGTTTTTTCCCCATAATTCTAGCAGGAGGTTGACATAGGTCTCTCAATAGATAGATGTTAACAGCCTTCCACCCTACTAGAGCCAATGTTCTGATTGGCCATCCTTGCTATATTGCCTGCCCTGGACCTTAGAATGGGCAGGGATCAGTCCCACCCAGACCATGGGAACTGAGGATGGGAGTTGTGATTCCCAAGGGGGGAAAAATCAAGATTCTGTTTATAGAAGACTAAAAAATAATGTTTGCTTGATAACAACAGCAGTTGTCCTATACCAGTTAGTAAACTTCCATTCACACATTACCAAGATCCTTACTCAAATTGCCTTACACTGTAAGGACATATATTAGCTCATTTAACTATTGGTTCAGAGGTAAGGTGGCCTTAGGCATAGCAGAATCCAGTGATTTAATTCTCAGTGATTTCCTGTCATCTCCTTGGAAGCAAAATGACAGTTGTAATCCCAGACTGTGACGATGTCCCAAAGAAGAGAGGGGCTGTGTGGTCCAGTTGACATATCTCAAGAGTGAGAAACTGCCTTCTCATTAGCATGCCAGCAAACTTCCTCTCTACTGTTGTAGCCTGAATTACCCATTCCCACAACCAGACAGATATCATTGCTTGAGTGGCTTAGCCTGGGTTTCCAACCCAGTCACTATCATGGTTCAGGGTAGGGTGGAGCCAGCTCTCCCTGAGGCTCAGGGGTCTTGTGGGAGAATGGTGCTTGTCTGAATCAGACGCAGGTTGCCTGCAGGAGGAAGATGGGAAGGGAGGTTGGGAAAGCAGTTGGCAGTGTTGATCCTACTTTGCCTTAAAGAAATTCAGGTTTCCAAGGAGACGGTGTGGGTGTGGGGTGCAGACATTTCAGGCTAAGGGAGCAGAATGGGCAAAGCCATGCTTTCCCAACATTGTATATAAAAGTGAAGGTATCTTGGCTATTTGTACCTTTTATTGTATGAATGGAGGACTTGAAGAGCAGAGAATGAGAAGCAGGACTGGAACCTGAGTTTTCTCATCTCCCTTCCTATTCACCTGTGGAAGTGGGGCTGGGCAGTTGGATGTGACTGGTCAGCCTCAGAGTTGCCTTTCTGCTTTGGGTCTCACAGCAGAGTAAACCAAGCAGAAGTGCTTTTATTTTGCATACCTCAAAGCTTTTTTCATAGCTCTAAGAACAATAAAAGTGCAATGGATATTTTTTTGCTGTGTGGAATAATTTCAGGATATAATGGACTTTTTACTTTTTAAAACAAGCAGTTTTTTTTCAAGGAAAGTTATAAATTGACCTTTTGAGATGTAGGAGATAATATGGAGACATGCCAATATTTATTTTCCCCTGAATATACATCTAATTTAAAATTTTCCTCTCTTAATTCGTGTAATAAACTAGTGATTCCCCAGTTATTTGTTCAGAAAGCTAACTTTGTGATATGCCCAAATTTGAGAATTGTTACTTTTAACTTCCTATTATAGAAGTTCCAGCCAAGATGGAGGTGTAGGTAGAAACCCTTCGCTTCCTTGCATAACCAGAAGGAGGATAACAACCAATCTAAAATCAGTAAACAACCAGAAGCATCAGAAAATCAAACTGCATGAAACTCCGACAACCAAGGAATTAAAGAAAAAATTAACCAGAACAAAGAAACTGGTTAGGCCGAGGGAGTGGACAGACCTGGTGGGCCGGGCTGGCTGCAGCTAGGAAGCAGACTGCACGGGCAGGGCTTCCTGAAGGTGAAACTGCCTCAGAGCTGACTATGGACTATGGCAGGGGTTGCTGCAGTGGGAGAAACTCCCAGTCTCCCACAGGAGTCCCTTGGAAAGTGCACTAGAGACGAGCAGGTGGGCTGCATTGTTCACTCTCTGGCCCCTCCCCCACAGGCATTGGGGCAGCGCAGCAAAGAGGGTTGCCCTGCTCAGGTGAATACCTAAGGTCCCGCCACCTTACAGCTTATCAGGTGTGCCAAAACAAAGAAACAGGGCCCAAGTTAAAGAACAGAGCAAAACTTCAGAAAGAGAACTAAGTGAGGAGGAGATAGCCAACCTATCTGATGAAGAGTTTAGAGCCCTGGTAATCAAAATGCTCACAGATCTGATTGTGCTGGGTTGAAAAATGAAAAAACAAATAGGATACCCAAAGTGAAATAAAATATTCAGGGAATCAGCAGTGACAGGAAGGAAACCAGGATTCAAAGCAATGATTTGGAACAAAAGAAAGAAAGAAACATACATCCAGAAGAAAAAGAAGAAACAAGTATCCCCAAAAAAGGAAGAAAGAATTAGGAACCTCTGGGATAACCTGAAACGTTCCAATTTCCCAATTATTGGGGTGCCAGAAGGAGAAGAACAGCAGCAGAAATTGAAAACTTCTTTGAACAAGTAATGAAGGAAAACCCCCACAATCTGGCAAAGGAAATAGACTTCCAGGAAGTCCAAGAAGCCCAGAGAGTCCCAAAGAAGTTGGACCCAAGTAGGAACACACCAAGGCACATCATCAAGATACAGAAGATTAAAGATAAAGG